>JAULAV010008264.1:0-87834 GCA_030789695.1 Scilla litardierei | reverse complement strand
CAGAGAAGACAAAATTAGGCCAAAATATCATATCATTTAATAAAATGACGGTTATCTTCCAGATAATAAAGAAAATAGACCAAAGTTAAGAAAATCCTCAAAATATCCGTGGGAACAGGGATATTGCCATCATCAACGAAAAATCTAAGAGAGGACAAAATTAGACAAAAATCGTAGCATTTAATAAAACGATCTTATCTACCAGAAAATACAGAAAATAGCCACGTGGTCAGAAAAATCCGCAAAAATTTCCGTTGGAACCGAAAAACCGGAATCTTCGAGGAAAAATAAGAGAAGACAAAAGTAGGCTATAAAAATCATATCATTTAATAAAAAGATCCATATCTACAATAAACTACAGAAAATAGCCTCGAGTTTAGAAAAATCCGCAAAAATTTCCGTTTTAACTGGGAGATCGACATCATCAATTGAAAAGAAGCGAAGAGAAAATTAGGCTTAAAAATTATATCATTTAATAAAAAGATCCAAATCTTACAGAAAATGAAGAAAATAGTCCCGAGCTCAGAAATATCGGTCAAAAATGTCTGTTGGAATCGGGATATCGCCATCTTCAATTTAAAAAGAAGAAGACAAAATAAGGCTACAAAAGTAATATTATGTAAAAAAAGATCTATATCTTCCAGAAAATGTAGAAAATAATCTATAGCTAAGAAAAACCCGCAAAAAATCTGTTGGAATCGAGACATCGCAATCTTCAGTTGGAAAATAAGAAAAGATAAAATTAGGCCAAAATATCATATCATTTAATAAAACGATCCATAGCTTCTAAAATGTGGAAAATTGGTTGGAGCTCAGATATATCCTCAAAAAATGTCTGTTAGAACCGGGAGATCGCCAACTTCAACTAGAAATTAAGAGAAGACAAAATTAGGCCAAAAATCATATCATTTAATAAAACATTTCATAACTTCCCGAAAAAGTGGAAAATAGCCCTGAGATCAGAAAAATCCGTAAAATTTTCCTTTGGGACCCAGAGAATGCCATCTTCAACTTAAATATATGAGAAGACAAAATTTCGGTAAAAATCATATCATTCAAAAAAGGTCGACTTCTTCAACTGAAAAATGTATGAAAAGAAATTTAGGTTATAATAATCATATCATTTAATAAAAAGATCCATATCTTCCATAAATTATGGAACATAGCTCGGAGCTCAAATGAATCTGCAAAAATTTCCTTTGGAACTGGGAGATCGTCATCTTCAACTTAAAAATAATAGAAGATAAACTTAAGCTATTAAAATCATATCATTTAATAAATAGATCCATTTCCATAAAATAAAGAAAATAACACCGAGCTCAAAAAATCCGAAAAAATGTCTGTTGGAACCAGAAGATTGCCATGTCCAACTGAAAAATAAGAGAAAGACACAATTAGGCCGAGCTCAGAAAATATAAAGATCTATATCTTACAGAAAATGTAAAATATAGCACCGATCTCAGAAAAATCTGTAAAAATATCTATTGGAACCGGGAGATCGTAGTCTACAACTGAAAAAAGGAAAGACAAAATTAGGCCAAAAAATCATATCATTTAGCTAAAAGATCCATATCTTCCAAAAAATATAGAAAATAGTCCATAGCTCAGAGAAGTCTGCAAAATGTCTGTTGGAACCGGGAGATCATCATATTCAACTGAAAAATAAGAGAAGATAAAATTAGGCTATAAAATAATATCATTTAATATAAAGATCCACATTTTACAAAAAATGTAGAAAATAGCCCCAAGCCTAGAAAAACCTAAAAAATCTGTTGGAACCAGGAGATCGCCTTCTTCAACCAAAAAAAGAAGAGAAGACAAAATTAGGCCAAAATGATAGCACTTAATAAAAATACATATCTTTCAGAAAATATAGAAAATATACTCGGGCTTAGAAAAATCCTCAAAAAAGTCCGTTGGAACCTGGAGATCGCATCCTCAAATGAAAAATAAGTGATGACAAAATTAGGTTATAAAAATCATATCATTTATTAAGATCCATATCCTACAGAAAATGTAGAAAGTAGCACTTAGCTCAAAAAAACCCACAAAAATGTCTGTTGGAACCGAGAGATCAACTTCTTCAACGAAAAAATAATAGAAGCCAAAATTAGGCAAAAAAATCATATCAAATGATCCATATCTTTTAGAAAATGCATAAAATATCCCCAAGCTCATAAAAAATCGCAAAAATTTCGGTTTGAACGGGAAGATGCCATCTTCAAAAAAAAAATAAAAGAAGATAAACTGAGACAATAAAAATCATATCTTTTAATAAAAATATCCAATCTTTCCTAAAATTTAGAAATTAGCACCAAGCACTTAAAATTTCGAAAAAAAGTCTATTGGAACCGAGAGATCGCCATTTTTAATAGATAAATAAGAGAAGACAAAAATTAGAACCTAAAAATCATATCATTGAATATTTTTGACCCATATCTTCCACAAAATGTAGAAAATAGCACCAAACTCAGAAAAATCGATATCTTCAAGGGAAAAAAAATAAGAGAAGGCAAAATTAAACCAAAATTTTATATCTTTTAATAAAACGATCCACATCTTCCAGAAAATGCAGAAAATAGCATCGATCTCAGAAAAATCTGCGAAATGTCAGTTGGAATAGTGAGAACGCCATCTTCAACTTAGAAAATAACAAAAGAAAAAATTAGGCCAAAGATGATATCATTTAATAAAAAGATCCATATCTTCTAGAAAATGCAGAAAATAGCCCCGAGCTCAGAAAAATCTGCAAAATGTCAGTTGGAACCGAGAGATCGGAATTTTCAACTTTAAAAAAGAGAAAACAAGCCGGAGCTCGGGAAAATAAGATAAGCGAAATTTCGGTTATAAAAATCATAAAAGCTCCATATCGTCTAAAAATGTAGAAAATAGCCTCGAGATCAAAAAAATCTGCAAAAATGTATGTTGGAACGAGGAGATCGCATTCTTCAATAAAAAATAAGGGAAGAAAAAAGGGTAAGTAAATCATATATTTTTATATAAAGATATATGTCTTCCAGTGCCGGGCTCTGGTCTTACCCTCCTATGCCGAAGGCGGGGGGAGGGGGTTGGGGATTTTTCTGGGTTGTCAAAAAAATATATGTCTTCCAGTAAATGTAGAAAATAGCACAGAACTCATAATCTGCAAAAATATCCGTTGCAACCGAGAGATCGCACTCTTCAACATAAAAATAAGAGAAGGCAAAATTAGGCCAAAAATCATATCATTTAATAAAACAATCCATATCTTCCAAAAATTTAGGAAATAGCACGGAGCTAAGAAAATCCGCAAAAATGTTCGTTGGAACCGGGGATCGCCATAAACTGAAAACTAAGAAAAGACAAAATTTAGGCCAAAAAATCATATCATTTAATAATAAGATCCATATTTTCCAGAAAATGTAGAAAAATTGCCATAAGGTTAGAAATATCCGCCAAAATGTTCGTTGGAACCGGGAAATCGACAAATTCAACTGAAAAACAGGAGAAGACAAAATTAGGCCAATAAATCATATAGTTTAATTAAAAGAAGCATACCTTCCAGAAAATGTAGAAATAACCCCAAACTAAAAAATCCGCAAAAAATGTCCATAGAAAACTGGAGATCGCCATCTCCAACTAGAAAATAATAAAAGACAAAATTAGGCGAAAAATCATATCCTTTAATAAAACAATCTATATCTTCCAAAAATATGGAAAATAGGATGGAGCTCAGAAAAATCTGCAAAAATGTTCGTTGGAATCGGATGACCGCCATCTTCAACTAGAATATAAAAGAAGACAAAATTAAGACAAAAATCATATCATTTAATAAAAATATCGTCATCTTTAACTGGAAAATAAGAGAAGAATAATTTAGGTCAAAGATTCAAAAAATTTAATAAAACGATCGACATCTTCCAGAAAATACAGAAAATAGCCCCGAGTTCAAAAAATCTGCAAAAATGTCCGTTGGAACTGGAGATGCCATCTTCAAGTGAAAATTAAGAAAAGATAAACGTAGGCAATAAAAATCATATCATTTTAAAAAATATCTATATCGACAATAAAATGCAGAAAATAGCATCGAGGTCAGAAAAATTCGAAAACTTTCCGTTGGAACCAGGAGATCGTCATCTTCAATTGAAAAATATGAAAAGACAAAATTAGAATCGAAAAATAATACCATTTAATAAAAAGATCTATTTCTTACAGAAAATGTAGAAACTAATCTCGAGAAGATCTTGTCATTTAATAAAATCCTATATCTTAATAAAAATGTAGATCTATATCTTAATAAAAATCATATCATTTAATAAAAGATCGTCTTCTTCAACTGGAGAATAAGAGAAGACAAATTTAGGATAGAAAAATCATATCAATTATAAAAAGATACAAATCTTTGATAAAATGTATAAAGTAGCACCAAGCTCAGAAAATGATATATAAAAATCTTTTTACTTGAAGATGGTGATATCCCAGTTACAACAGACATTTTTATAAATAAAGATGGCGATTTCCATGTTTCGAATTTTGTCTCCTCTAATCTTTCAGTTGAAGAGGGCAATTTCTCGGTTCTAACGGACATTTTTGGCCTAATTTTGTCTTCTTTAATATCATTTAAGAAAATATGAAAAATATCCCGGAGCTCAGAAATATCCACAAAAATGTTCATTGTCACCGGAAGTCGCCAACTTCACCTAGAAATTAAGAGAAGACAAAATTAGGCCAAAAAATCGTATCATTTAATAAAACGCTTCAATATTCCAGAAAATCTGGAAAATAGCCCGGAGCTCAGAAAAATCTGCAAAAATTCCGCCATCTTCAACTGAAAATAATTGAAGACAAACTTGGCTATAAAAATCATATCATTTAATAAAAAGATCCATATCTTCCATAAAATAAAGAAAATAGCACAGTGCCCAGAAAATCAGTAAAAATGTTAGTTAGAACCGGGAGATCGCTATGTTCAACTAAAAAAAATAAGAGAAGACAAAATTAGGCAAAAAAATCATACCATTTAATATAAAGATTCTTATTTTCCATAAAATGTAGAAAATATCACCGAGGAAAGAAAAATCCGCAAAAAATATCCGTCAAACCAGGAGATTGCCAAATTTAACAAAAAGAGAAGACAAAATTCGGCCAAAAAATCATATCATTTAATAAAATGATCGACATCTTCCAGATAATACAGAAAATAGGCCTTAGCATAGAAAAATACGCAAAAATATTTTTGGTTTCGGGTGTTCCCCATCATCAATGAAAAAAAATAAGAGAAAACAAAATTAGGCCAAAAATTCATTACATTAATAAAACATTCGATATCTTCCAGAAATTCAGAAAATAGCCATGAGTTCAAAAAAAATGTGCAAAAATATCCGTTGGGAGACATCCATCTTCAAGTGAAAAATAAGAGAAAATAAACGTTGGCTATAAAATCATATCATTTAAAAAATATCCCTATAGACAATAAAAGGCAGAAAATAGCACCGAGGTCAGAAAAATTCGCAAAACTTTCCGTTGGAACCGGGAGATCGCCATCTTCAATTGAAAAATTAGAGAAGACAAAATTAGAGTAGAAAGTCAATGCATTTAATAAAAAGATATATATCTTATAGAAAATGTAGAAACTAGTTTCGAGCTCAGAAATATCGGCAAAAATTTCTGTTGGAACCATTTTTGCCTACAATAACAGAAGAGAAACTTCGATTAAAAAATCAGCAAAAATATCTGTTGGAACGGAGATCGCCATCTTTAACTGAAAAATAAGAGAAGAGAAACTTTGGTTAAAAAATCATATCCTTTAAAAAACATCCATATCTTCCAGAAAATGTAGAAAATAATCCCGAGCTCAGATAAATCTTCAACAATATCCGATGGAACCGGGAGATCGCCATCTAAAACTAAAAAATAAGAGAAGATAAAATTGTGATTTAAAAATCATATCATTTAATATAAAGATCCATATCTTACAGAAAATGTAAAATATAGCGAGGAGCTCGGAAAATCTGTAAAAATGTCTGTTGGAACCGGAACGTCGTTGTCTTCAACTGAAAAAAGAAATGACAAAATTAGGCAAAAAATCATATCATTTAACAAAAGATCCATATCTTCCAGAAAATATAGAAAATAGTCCGTATATCAGAGAAGTCCGCAAAAGGTCCATTGGAACCGAAAGATTGTCATATTCAACTGAAAAATAAGAGAAGATAATATTAGGCTATAAAAATCATATTATTTAATATAAAGATCCATATCTTATAGAAAATGTAGAAAATAGCTCCATGCTTAGAAAAAACCTCAAAATAGTCTGTTGGAACCGAGAGATCGCCTTCTTCGACCAAAAAAGAAGAGAAGACAAAATTAGGAAAAAAATCATATCATTTAATATAAAATATATATCTTTCAAAAGTGTAGAAAATAGACCCGGGCTCAAAAAATCGACAAAAAAGTCCGTTGGAACCTGGAGATCGACATCCTCAAATGAAAAATAAGTGATGACAAAATTAAGTTATAAAAATCATATCATTTATAAAGATACATGTCCTACAAAAATGTAGAAAATAACACGTAGCTCAAAAAATCCGCAAAAATGTCCGTTGGAACCAAAAAAATCGCCATCTTCAACGAAAAAAAAATAAAGAAGCCAAAATTAGGCAAAAAATCATATCAAACAATCCATATCTTCCAAAAATGCAGAAAATAGCCCCAAGCTCATAAAAATTCACAAAAAATTTCCGTTTGAACCGGGAAATGCCATCTTCAACAGAAAAATAAGAGAAGATAAACTGAAATGATAAAAATTATATCTTTTAATAAAAAGATCCAATATTCCATAAAATTTAGAAAATAACACCAATCACATAAAATTCCGAAAAATGTCTGTTGGAACCAATAGATCGCCATTTTCAATAGAAAAATAAGAGAAGACAAAATTAGAACCTAAAAAATCATGTCATTTAATATATAGACCCATATCTTCCACAAAATATAGAAAATAGCACCAAGCTCACAAAATTGCTATATTCATTAGAAAAAACATATGAGAAGACAAAATTAAACCAAAAATTATATCATTTATAAAACAATCCACATCATCCAAAAAATGCATAAAATAGCACTGATCTTAGAAAAATCGACAAAATGTCAGTTGCAACAGTGATCACCATCAACTTAAAAATAAGAGAAGACAAAATTAAGCCAAAGGTGATATCATTTAATAAAAAGATCCATATCTTCTAGAAAATACAGAAAATAGCCCCGAGCTCAGAAAAATCTACAAAACGTTAGTTGGAACCGGAAGATCGGAATTTTCAAATTTAAAAAATAAGAGAACAAAATTTGGCCAAAAAATCATATCATTTAATAAAACTATTTATATCTTCTAGATAATGTAGAAAATAGGCCGAAGAACAGAAAAATAAGATAAGCGAAACTTAGATTATAAAAATCATATCATTTAATAAAAATCTACATATCTTCCAGAAAATGTAGAAAATAGCCCCGAGCTTAAAAATCTGTAAAATGTCTATTGGAACGAGGAGATCGCAGTTTTCAATAGAAAATAAGAGAAGACAAAATAAGTGTAAGAAAATCATATCATTTAATATAAAGATACATGTCTTCCAGAAAATGTAGAAAATATCACCAAATTCAAAAAAAAATCTGCAAAAAGATCCGTTGGAATCGAGAGATCGCACTCTTTAACTTAAAAATATGAGACGGCAAAATTAGGCCAAAAAATCATATCATTTAATAAAACGATCCATATCTTCCAAAAAATTTAGAAAATAGCCCGGAGCTCAGAAAATATGCTAAAATGTACGTTGGAACCGGGAGATCGCCATCAACTGAAAACTAAGAAAAGACAAAATAAGGCCAAAAAATCATATCATTTAATAAAAAGATCCATATCTTCCAGGAAATGTTGAAAAATTGTTTCGAGCTCAGAAAAATCCGCCAAAATGTCTGTTGGAACCGGGAAATCGACATATTGAATTGAAAAACAGGAGAAGACAAAATTATGCCAAAAATCATATCATTTAATAAAAAGAAACATATCTTCCAGAAAATGTAGGAATAGCGCTAAACTCACAAAAATCCACAAAAATGTCCATTGGAAACTGGAGATAGCCATCTTCAACTAGAAAGTAAGAAAAGACAAAATTAGGCTAGAATATCATATCATTTAATAAAACAATCCATATCTTCCAAAAATGTGGAAAATAGGCAGGAGATCAGAAAAATCTGCAAACATGTCTGTTGGAACCGAAAGATCGCCATCTTCAATGGAATTTAAGAGAAGACAAAATTAGGCCAAAAATAATATCATTTAATAAAATGATCATCATCTTCAACTGGAAAATAAGAGAAGACAAATTTAGGATAGAAAAATCATATCAATTAATAAAAAGATCCTTATCTTTCATAAAATGTATGAAACAACACCAAGCTCAAAAAATGAAAAATAAATATCTTTTCCTTTGAAGATGTCGATATCCTGATTACGACAGACATTTTTATAGATGAAGATGGAGATTTCCACGTTCCAAATTTTGTGTTCTCTTATCTTTCAGTTGAAGATGTCGATTTCCCAGTTCCAACAGACATTTTTGGCATAATTGTGACTTCTTTAATATCATTTAATAAAACGGTCCATATATTCCAGAAAATATGGAAAATATCCCAGAGCTCAGAAATATCCGCAAAAAATGTCCGTTGGACCCGGGAGATCGCCAACTTCAACTGGAAACTAAGAGAAGACAAAATTAGGCCAAAAAATCATATCATTTAATAAAAAGATTCATATCTTCCAGAAAATGTAGAAAAATTGCCACAAGGTCGAAAAAATCCGCCAAAATGTCCAGTGGAACTGGGAAATCGACATATTCAACTGAAAAACAGGAGAAGAAAAATTAGGCTAAAAATCATATCATTTAATAAAAATACATACCTTCGAGAAAATGTAGAAATAGCCCCAAGCTCAGTAAAAACTCTACAAAAAATGTCCGTTGAAAACTGGAGATCGCCATCTTCAACTAGAAAAATAAGAAAAAAAATTAGGCGAAAATATCATATCATTTAATAAAAAATCCATATCTTCCAAAAATGTGGAAAATAGGCCGGAGCTTATAAAAATCTGCAAAAAATGTCTGTTGGAACCGGATGATCGCCATCTTCAACTGGAATATAAGAGAAGACACAATTAAGGCAAAAATCATATCATTTAATTAAACGATCATCATCTTCAACTGGAAAAAAAGAAAAGACAAATTTAGGATTGAAAAATCATATCAATTAATAAAAAGATTCATATCTTTCATAAAATGTATAAAATAGCACCAAGCTCAGAAAATGATATAAAAATCTTTTCAGTAGAAGATGGAAATATCCCGGTTACAACAGACATTTCTATAAATAAAGATGGCAATTTCCATGTTCCGAATTTTTTCTTCTCAAATCTTTCATTTGAAGATGGCGATTTATCGGTTCTAACGAACCTTTTTGCCTAATTTTGTCTTCTTTAATATCATTTAATAGAAGATCCATATATTCCAGAAAAAATGAGGAAAATATACCGGACCTCAGAAATATCCGAAAAAATGTCCGTTGGAACGGGAAGATTGCCAACTTCACCTAGAAATTAAGAGAGGACCAAATTAGGCCAAGAAATCATATCATTTAATAAAACATTCCATATCTTGTAGAAAATGTGGAAAATAGCCCGAAGCTTAGAAAAATCCGCAAAAAGTCTGTTGGAACCGGGATCGCCATCTTCAACTTAAAAATAATAGAAGATAAACTTAAGCTATAAAAATCATATTATTTAATAAAAAGATCCATATCTTTCATAAAATAAAGAAAATTGCATAATGTCCAGAAAATCAGCAAAAATGTCAACTAGAACCGGGAGATCGCTATGTTCAACTAAAAAAATAAGAGAAGACAAAATTAGGTAATAAAAACATAACATTAAATATAAAGATTCTTATTTTCCATAAAATGTAGAAAAATCCCCAAGCTCAGAAAAATCCTCAAAAACATCCGTCTGAACCGGAAGAGTGCAAAATTTAACGAAAAACACAGAAAACAAAATGAGGCCAAAATATAATATCATTTAATAAAACGATAGATATCTTCCAGATAATACAGAAAATAGCCCGGATCGCAGAAAAATACTCAAAAATATCCGTGGGAACCGAGAGATCGCCATTATTAATGAAAAATCTAAGAGACGACAAAATTAAACAAAAAATCATAGCAATTAATAAAACAATCGTTATCTTCCAAAAAAATAGAAAATAGCTCCGAGGTCAGAAAAATCTGCAAAAATTTCCATTCGAAACGAAAAACCGCCATTTTCATGTGAAAAATAAGAGAAGACGAACGTAGGCGATAAAAATCATATCATTTAATTAAAAATCCATATCTACAATAAAATGTAAAAAATAGCCTCGAGTTTAGAAACATCCGCAAAAATTTCAGTTGGAACCGAGAGATCGCCATCCAATTGAAAAATAAGAGAAGACAAAATTAGGCTAGAAAATTCATATCATTTATTAAAAAGATCCATATCTTACAGAAAATGTAGGAAATAGTCCGTAGTTCAGAAATATCGGCCAAAATGTCCATTGGAACTGGAAAATCGCCATCTTCAACTTAAAAATAAGATAAGACAAAAATTAGGCTACAAAAATCGTTTAATGTAATAAAAAGATCCTTATCTTCCAAAAAATGTAGAAAATAAACTCGAGCTCAGAAAAATCCAAAAAAATGTTCGTTGGAACCGGGAGACGACAATCTTCAACTTGAAAAGTAAGAGAAGACAAAATTAGGCCAAAATATCGTATCATTTCATAAAACGATCCATATCTTCCAAAAATGGGGAAAATAGGCTGGAGCTCAAAAAAATCCGCAAAAATCTCTGTTGGAACCAGGTGATCGCCATCTTCAACTGGAATATAAGAGAAGACAAAATTAGCCCAAAAATCATATCATTTCATAAAACGATCGTCATCTTCAACTAGAAAATAAGAGAAGAATAATCTAGGATAGAAAAATCATATCAATTAATAAAAGATCCATATATTTTATAAAATGTATAAAATACAACCAAGCTCAGAAAATGATACATAAAAATCTTTTCAGTTGAAGATGGTGATATCCCAGTTACAACGGACATTTTTAAAGTTGAAGGTGGCGATTTTCTTGTTCCGAATTTTTTCTTCTCTTATATTTCAGTTGACAATGGCAATTTGCCCATTCCAACGGAAATTTTTGGCCTAATTTTGTATTCTCTGATTTCATTTAATAAAACGAGCCATATATTCCAAAAAATATGGAAAATATCTCGGAGTTCAGAAATATCCGCAAAAATATCGGTTGGAACTGGGAGATCGCCAACTTCAACTGGAAATTAAGAGATCGCCAAATTATTATAATTTAAAAAAGATTCATATATTCTAGAAAATTTAGAAAATAGCCCCGAAGTCAAAATAAGAGAAGACAAAATTAGGCAAAAAAATCATATCATTTAATAAAAAGAACTTCCCAAAACATGTAGAAAAATAGCACCGCTCTTAGAAAAATCCGCAAAATTGTCCGTTGGAAACGAGAGATCACCTTCTTCAACTTAAAAATTAGAGAAAACAAAATTAGGTTATGAAATCATATCATTTTAATTTAAAAATTCATATCTTACAGAAATTGTAGAAAATAGCTCGGAGCTCAGAAAGATCCGCAAAAATGTCCGTTGGAACAGGGAGATCGCCATCTTCAATTAAAAAAATAAGAGAAGACAAAATTAGGCCAAAACTCAAATCATTTAATAAAAAGATACAAATAGTCCAAAAAATTTAGAAAATAACCCCGAGGTTAGAAAAATCTACAAAAATGTCTGTTGTAACTGGGACATCTCCATCTTTAACTAAAAAAAATAAGAGAAGACAAATTTAGTCTATAAAAATCATATCATTTAAGAAAAAGATCCATATATTTGATGGAATGTAGAAAATAGTTCCGAGCTCAGAAAAATCGGTGAAAATATCCGTTGGGACCGGAAGATAGCTATCATCAACTTAAAAAGAAGAGAAGACAAACTTAGGAAATAAAAACCATATCATTTAATAATAAGATTCATATCTTCAATAAACTGTAGAAAATAGCTATGAGGAAAGAAAAATCTCCAAAAATTTCGTTGGAACCAAGAGATCGCCATATTCAACTGATAAAAGGGAAGACAAAATTGGGCCAAAATAATATTGTTTAATAAAATGATCCATAACTTTCAAAAAATGTGGAAAATAGCCTGGAGCTCAGAAAAATTCGCAGAAATGTTCGTTGAAAGCGAGAGATCGCCATCTTCAAGAAAAAAATAAGAGAAGACAAAAATTTGGCCAAAAAATATATCAATTAATAAAAAGATCCATATCTTTCAGAAAAATGGAAAATAGCCCAGAGCTCAGAAAAATCAGCAGAAATGTTTATTGGTACCTGTAGAATGCCATCTTCAACTCAAAAAATAAGAGAAGACAAACTTAGGCCAAAAATCATTTCCGATAATATAATGAAGCAATTCTTTCAGAAAATATGAAAAATAGCTCCGAGCTCAGGAAAATCTTCAAAAATGTTTGTTAGAACCAGGAGCTCGCCATCTTCAATTGAAATATTTGAGAAGACAAAATCAGGCTATAAAAATCATACCATTTAATACAAATATCCATGTCTTACAGAAAATGTAGAAAATAGCTCGAGCTCAGTAAAATCCACAAAAGTCCCTTTAACTCGGGAGATCACCATCTTCAACTTAAAAAAGAGAAAACAAAATTAGGCCAAAAAATCATATCATTTAATAAAAAGATTCATATCTTCCATAAGAAGTATAAAATAGCACCAAGGTCAGAAATATCGACAAAAATGTCCGTTGGAATTGGGAGATCACCATCTCCATGTGAAAATTAAGAGAAGACAAAATTAATCAAAATAATAATAAAAAGATCCATATCTTCCAGAAAATGTAGAAAATAGTCGCGAGGTCAGAAAAAACCGCAAAAATATCCGTTGGAACAGAGAGATCACCGTCTTTAACTAAAAATTATCTTTAACTGAAAATTAGAGAAGACAAACTTAGGCTATAAAATCATATCATTTAATAAAAAGAATCTTATCTTCAATAAACTGTAGAAAATAGCTTCGAGCACATAAAATCCACAAAAATGTTTGTTGGAACCTGGAGATAGCCATCTTCAATCGAAAAATAAGAGAAGACAAAAGTAGAATACAAAAATCATATCATTTAATTCAAAGATTACTATCTTAAGAAAATTTAGAAAGTTGCCCAGAGCTGAATAAAATCTGTAAAAATGTCTAGTGGAATCGGGAGATCGCCATCTTCAACAAAAAAATAACAGAAGACAATTGGGCCAAAAATCATTTCGTTTAATAAAAAGATTCATATCTTCCAAAAAATGTAGAAAATAGCCTCAAGGTCAGAAAATCCGAAAAAATGTCCGTTGGAACTGGGAGATCGTCATCTTCAACTGAAAAATAAGAGAAGACAAATTTATGCTATAAAAATCGTATCATTTATTTAAAAATCCATACCTTCAATAAATTGTAGAAATAGCCCCGAGCTTAGAAAAATCTGCAAAGATGTCTGTTGGAAATGGGAGATCGTCATATTCATCTGAAAAATAGGAGAAGACAAAATTTGGTTATAGAAATTATATCATTTAATATTAAGATTAATATGATACAGAAAATGTAGAAAATATTTGAAAATAAAAAAATCTGTAAAAATGTCCGTGGGAATCGGGAGATCGCCATCGTCAATTGAAAAATAAGCGAATACAAACTTAGGCTATAAAAATCATATCATTTAATAAATAGATACATATCTTCCAGAAAATTAAGAAAATAGCTAGGATCTATGTAAAAATGTTTGTTGGAATCGGGAGATCGCCATTTTCAATTAATAATAAGAGAAGAAAAAATTAGACCAAAAAATCATAAAATTTAATAAAAAGATCCATATCTTCCATAAAATGTATAAAATAGCCCAGAGCTCAGAATAATCTGCAAAAAATATCCGTTAGTACAGGGAGATCTCCATTTTCAACTGAAAAATAAGATAAGGAAAAATTAGGCTATAAAAATCATATTATTTAATAAAAGATCCATATCTTTCATAAAATGTAGAAAATATCCCCGAGCTCAAAAAAATCCGCAAAAATGTTTGTTAGAACCGAAAGATCACATTCTTCTACTAAAAATAAGAGAATATAAAATTAGGCTATAAAAATCATATCATTTACTATAAATATCCATTTTTTCCAGAAAATATAGAAAATAGCCTCGAGCTCAGAAAAATCTGTAAAAATGTCCACTAAAATCTGGAGGATGCCATCTTCAATAGAAAAAGAAGAAAAGACAAAATTAGGCCAAAATCATATCACTTAATAAAAAGATCATATATTTAAGAAAATGTAGAAAATAGCACCGAGCTAAGAAAAATCTTCAAAAATGTCCGTTGGAACCAGGAGATTGCTATCTTCAACTTAAAAATAAGAGAAGGCAAAATTAGTATATAAAAATCATATCATGCAATATATAAATCCATATTGTACAGAAATTTTAGAAAATAGCACGGAGCTCAGAAAATCCGCACAAATATCCGTTGTGTTTCAGGGTGTTTTCTCACCATGGATTGGTTAATTGGAGGGCTGGAGGTCAACGCTGTCATGCTGGGCACACGTGGCCTCCCGGAGATGGGCGCAGCTTGTTTGGCTTCAGCAAAGAGCGTGCGGATCCGAGCTTCGGCATGGCGAAGAGGGTCCTTGGTAAGGCGATGGCCTTCGTAGGGGGTGGAGATGGGTGAGCTCGGGGTGAGCGCGTTCGACTCTGGGCTGGTTGGATGCCGAAGGGTAGCCTCGGTGCGGCAGGATCTAACTTGACCTGAACAGATGAGAAATTTTGTCAGGGGGTCGGACCTTGGTTTCGTCCAAATCCCCTCCGATGCCTAAGTCAGAACGGATCTGAAGGATACTCTGTGGGATCGGTATGGCTTACGGGGAGGCTGATACACGAGTCCTCGGTCCGAGCCGTGGAGGAGAATTATCAAGTGGAAGATAAGGTCGAGTAAGAGGAATACCTTAGTGTTTTGGGTATCCAGGAAGTGTCCTTTTGCACGTTGTCCCTCGGGTCGCTTTATAAGAGTCTTCCCCAGCCACATCTCCTCGATGTCCTCTTATCTTGCCCTGGTCATCCGCCCTTTAACGGCGCCTTCATAGGTCATGAAGGTGGACGTAATGGAGACCTTTAATGGTGATTAAGGGGGTGCACTTTAAGGGGAGCGGGTAACTCCTGCTAGGATGGGTCAGCGGTTGTGTCCGATTCGGTCCAAGGCTGGCCCAGCTCTGATTCTTCATGGGGGCCTTGTTCTCCCCAGTCTGGGGGGTTTGCATCATAGACTTGGGCCGTTCGGTCATAGCCCATCCTGGGAGGGCTGTATCAATTGCCCCATCGCTCGGGGCATTCGGATCCTGACGGTTCGGTCCGAGGGATGTGATTCGTGTGGATTTGACAGGTGCATCAGTCGAGGCAATGTCATTGAATGAAGGTCAGCATAGCACTGCCATTTTGAAATTCTCTTGCCACTGGGAGCGGGATTCGAAGCACTGTGCCTCGCGGGATGTCGACGCGTGTGCACAGGTGGACGGCTCGTGATGGAGCAGGGGGATTCGAGCGAGTGGTATAAAGGGATGTGGTTGCCTTGCAGATGAAGGTTCTACTCTTTCAATGCTGTCTTCTTCTCTCCTTCATCCTTTTTGTCTGCCCCAGCTTTTCTCTACTCCGCATTATGTGTCCCTCAATGTCCTCTTCCTCTGCCTCCGATGCGTGTTGGCCGACTACTACTGCCGCACCCGTTCAGCCCCTATGATCGGTCTCGAAGATCCACTGCCATGTGGGTGACCTCTCCGGGGTGCCCCGAGGTGATGGCATGGCCATCGGCGGTTTGCGCTACCTTGATCCGGTTGTTGCATTCCAAATATCTTCTCCCCCCCGTGTTTCACCCAGGCCCCTGAGAAGGATGAGAGGGTGAGCTTTCCGGGCCGTTGCGAAGTCGGGGTGTATGAACAGAGCTTCCGGTTCAGGCTGCGATTCCATCTTCACCCCTTCGTCATCGTGTTCCTGAGGGCCTATGGGCTTGCCCTGTGCCAGTTCTGCTCCAATGTCGTCGGGTCTTTGGTGGGGTTCATCATGCTCTGCTTGCTCAACAGGATAGAGCCGACCCTCTGCCTTTTTGCCCAAATTTTCTGCATGAGCCATCACAATTCGGGCGCCTGGCTCTACATCAGTGTCTGCCCAAAGAAGAGCTTGGTGTTGGGGTTGCTGACTTCCGTGAAACATTGGAAGGGGGAGTACGACTTTGTGGGTTTCCCCACAGAAGTGGATTTTCCGGTCCAATGGAGGGAAACAAGCTCGATGAGCCTTGAGTTGGGGATCTCACTGATGCATAGGCCAAGGCGGTCGACACTTTATTAGCCATCCTTGTCGCCAACCAAAAGATTGATGTCCTCTTCTCAGACCATGTCCTGAGGAGGACTGTGTGGCCTATTGGGGAGTCTTATTGGAATCCCAGGTTGGAGGATTTATTGAACAGATCCTACTCAAGTAAGATCGTCTCCTTATCTCATCTTTCTTTGCAGGCGGATTTGGCCAGGGCCCTTCTCAGCCCTCTATTCCGGTCTCCGTGCCAGATCCCAGCCCTTGGAGGGGGGATCATGTTTTGGAGGTCTGGAGGAAGCCACACGTTGGGCCCCCGGAGTGGGTGTGAAGAGGACGAGGGAGCATATGCCACCAACTTAGGGGGCAAGCGGAAGAAAGGCCAGGTCCTTGTTGTGGTCGGGGTGCTCCCCTCCTTGAGGCTCACATCCAACCTTGCCAGATGAAGGATACATGGCCTTGGAGTGGCCCTTCGGCTTCCTACTCAGGGTCACTTCTGGAGGACTACGAGCGGTCCTTGGGTGTATTCAGGTCGGTCGAGGCCAATCTACGCGATCTAGAGAGGGGTTACTCACTCCTCGCTTTCCTGTGGGACTGAAGGAGTCCGTCGTCTTCGACTGGGGGGTTGCGACTCGGTTGGCTGAGAATTATTGCCTGCCTCAGGACCAATCGGTATTGGATGGGGTGAGAGGCGCTCGACTTGCGGCCTTCGTTATACAGGCCGTCCAGCAGGTAAGGCTTTACGTTGTAGCATGCTTCACCCTTTGTAGGGGCATCTAACTTTTGTCTTCCCTTTGACGCAGTTGTCCTCGGTCGGTCTTTCAATGAGGTGCCAATCCATGGTGATCTCGAATGCAAAGTCAGGTCTCGCCCAGAAGTCGTTAGCAGGGGAGGATGCTGACAAGGCGACCCAGGAGACCGAGGTGTGCGTCAGGTCGTTGGAGACCCGAATCGTCGAGCTCTCGATCGACCTGGAGAGGTCAAACATGGAGAGGGCTTTAGCGCTAGCCAAGAAGTCAAAGGCCGAGGATAGGGTCACCAAGTTGGAGAAGGCCACCGAGGTAAGAGAGTTCGGCGGTCCGATGGAGGAGACTTAGGTCAAGGAACTCGAAGGGCTCCTAGAGGCGGTGGAGGAGAGGGAGCGTGTTCTCCTGGCCAGGCACAACACAAGCTCTCGATAGATCGAGAAAGAGCAGGCGGGGCATCTGCATTAGGTCGCGGCCTTCGAGGCCTGGATTAAGGCGCTAGAAGCAGTGGATCCCACACAAATTGCCAGGAGGCCGTGGACGAGTCGCCGCGACCTTCGTCACCACGGAGACGTATGAGGCCTTTGAGAGGGGGTTCGCCCGTTGCCGGAGCGAGATCCAGTGGAGATTCCCTTATTTAGGGATCTCGTTTGATGAGCTTCGGATGGATTCCAAGGGCAAGAAGGAGGTTGATGACATCCGCCTAGAGGGTGCCAATCAGCCGAATGATGTTCCTGCAGATGCTCCAGCCGCCCAGGAAGGAGGACGGGCTAGCCCATCAGCTTTTTGTTTTGTTGCTCTGTACATGACTATTTAGGCATTTTGCTGATTTCTGCAAAATATACAGCAAATTTTTTTCTGAGAAAGCTCTCTCTTTTGCATTATGATGGTATGCCCCCTCTCGCAATCCCAGTCGGGATGTTTGAGCATATAGGCTTGGGGGAATCACGTTGACCTACTTTATGATCGGTCCGATGGTCTGGTGCCAAGGGAATGTTCCCCAGTTTGCGGCCGAACAGATGTTTGACCCGTCGAAGGGTTGCCTTCGGCCTTACGGTTGAATGGGTGATCGGCCTGCTGGAGGACTTTCCCCCCAGCCTTACAATCGAATGGGTGATCGGCCTGCTGGAGGACTTGCCCCCCCAGCCTTACAATCGATCAGGTGATCGTCCTTCTGGGGGACTTGCCCACAGCCTTATGGTCGATTGGGTGATCGGCCTGTTGAGCGAGTTGCCCCTAGCCTTAAGGTCGATCGGATGTATAGCCTACAAGGGGAGTTGCCCCCAGCCTTATGGTCGATCAGGTGACCGGCCTGCTGGGGGAGTTACCCCAGCCTTATGGTCTACTGGGTCGGTCGACCAGCTGGGGGAGCTACCCCAGGCTTATAATCGATCGATTGATCGGCCTGCTGGGGGAGTTTCCCCAGCCTTATGGACGATTGGGTGATCATCTTGCTGGAGGACTTGCCCCCAGTGTTATAGACGATTGGGTGATTGGCCTGCTGGGGGAGTTGCCCCAGCCTTATGATCGATCGGGTCAGTCCAGCAGCTGGGGGAGTTGCCCCAGCCTTATGATCGATCGGGTCAGTCCAGCAGTGGGGGACTACCCCATACATACGGTCGATCGAGGGATAGGCCTGCTGGGGGAGTTACCCCTAGCCTTATGGTCGATCAGATCGGTTGGCTAGCTGGTGGAGTTACCCCCAGGCTTACAGTCGATCGAGGGATCGGCCTACTGGGGAGTTGCCCCCAGCCTTACAGTCGATCGGTGGATCGGCCCACTGGGGGAGCTACCCCCAGTCTTAGGGTCTAGTCGTTGAATAACGTTGGCCAGTAGTACTCTTTCCTTAAGATCTTCATGGCGGCCATCTTGCCCATGTGGTGGTTTTTGCAGATCCCTTCATGGATCTCCCAGATGACGTAGTCGGCCTTCTGTGGCCTGAGGCACTTGAGGTAGGGGAAGGACGTCAGTCTTCATCCAGCGCCTTCTGTATATCACTCCCTCGTGAAGCACATATCGGAGGGCTTTTCGTTCCAGCGTCTGAGGCTCGTCTTGGTCTGTTGGGACTTCTCCAGCGATCAGGTACCGCATGATTGGGTCCATCCAGGTGGGTTCTGCATCGATGACCATCAGCTCTTTTATCTCAGTGCTGGGGGGTGTGAAGACTCTCGACATAGATGGTGAGACCCAATTCCTTAAGAGGAGTGGATGCCAGCTTTGATAGGGCATCTGCACCGGCATTCTCTAATTATGGCACGTGGAGGGCCTCGACGCATTTGAACCTGGATGACAATACCGGCCCCGCTTCCTGCCTGAGTCACCGAACCATCTACGTGGACTACCCAGGCATCTTTACCCCCTGGTTGATTGGCAAGAACGACGTCACCAAAAGGAAAGACAAAGGTTGAGGCGTTACCATATTCGGGCTCATCTCCTGGGGGGTCCTCCATTTACGGTGCATTCAATGATGAAGTCCGACAGTGCCTTCCCCTTGATGGCCATCTGCAGCTTATATCGGAGGCCGAACTTGCTCAGCTCTATTCCCCAATTCAACATCCACCCCATTCGATCGAACCTCTTAAGGTTCTGTTCGAGCTGGCAGTCGGTTAGGATCAGGATCATGTGGGCTTGGAAGTAGGGTCGGAGTCATCACGCCGTGAGTACAAGGGCATATGCAAGTTTCTCCATGGAGCTGTATCGTCCCTCCGCGGCCCTATGAGACCAGGATTGACCGATTTCTGGCATTAGAGTAAGCAGGGGCAACCAGAAATAGAAAAATTCTTCAACCTGGCTATTCGGAGCAGCCATGGGGTTATCCCAATCGAAATCCCATGGAAAATAATGGAAAGTAGCTTCTCTTCACATAGAAACCATAGACGCTCCTCGTTTGGCCTCTTATTTCCTCACGACACCTACGAAATCTGTTTGAGTCCCAGAAATCTTTAACGGTGGCAATTGCATGTGCATTGAAACTAGTAAGTGGATTCTTATCATTTTCCCATGAAAAGCAATGGTGAAGCACTATCGATGTCATGGGAGCCAAGAATTTGGTCGTTTGAGGTTTGGATTGGCCGATTTCTGACATTTGTAAAAGCAGTGGCTGTTAGAAATAGAAATATTCTTCAATATCTCTATTCAAATAAACTGTAGGATTATCCCAGCAGAAATCTCATGGGAAATCATGAACACAACCTCCTTTTCACATAGAAGCCATGTACGCTCTTTATTTGGTCTCTTATTTTCCCACAACGCCTGCGAAATCCTTGAAAATCCACGAAATCATTAACAGTGGCAATTGCATGTGTATTTAACCAGTGAATGGATTCTTATCATTTCCCAGGGAAATCTATGGTGATGCACTATCGTATAAGGCCTGGATTTGCTGATTTCTGGCAGTAGTGTAAGCCGAGGCTTCTCAACACCTCTATCCGGAACAACCATAGGGTTATCTCAATAGAAATCTCATGAGAAATCATGAAAACAACCTCCTCTTTACATAGAAACCACGGAAGCTCCTCATTTGGCATCTTATTTCTCCACGATGCCTGCAAAATTCGCGCCAGTGCCAGAAATCTTTAACTGTGGCAATTGCATGTGTATTGAATCCGTGAGTGGATTCTTATTGTTTTTCCATTGAAAGATATGGTGATGTACTATCGATATCATAGGAGCAAGGAATTCGTTCGTTTAAGGCATGGATTGGCTGATTTCTAGCATTAGTGTAAGTTGGGGATGCCAGAAATTGAAATTTTTTTCAACGCCGCTATTCAGAGCAACCGTGGGGTTATCCTAATCGAAATCTCATGAGAAAAAAATGGAAACTACCTCCTCTTCACATTGAAACCAAGGATGCTCCTCATTTGGCCTCTTATTTTTCCCATGACGCCTGCAAAATCCGTGCAAGTCCCAGAAATCGTTAATGATGGTAATTGCATGTGTACTAAGCCCGTGAGTGAATTCTTATCGTTTTTCTATGGATAACGATGATGATGCCATATCGATGTCCTAGGAGCCAAGAATTTGGTCGTTTGGGACTTGGATTGGTTGATTCTGGCATTAAGGGAAGCATGGGCTGCCAAACATAAAAAATGCTTCAACATTCCTATTCGAAGAAACCGTGGGGTTATCTCAATTGAAATCTCATGGAAATTTATGGAAACTACATCCTCTTCACATAGAAACTATGGACGATCCTCATTTGGCCTCTTATTTTCCCTCAACGTCTGCGAAATCCGTGCGAGTCCCAGAAATCATTAACGGTGGAAATTGCATGTGTATTGAACCCGTGAGTGGGTTCTTATCGTTTTCCCATGAAAAGCGATGGTGATGCACAATCGACATCGTAGGAACCAAGATTTGGTCATTTGAGGCATGTACTGGCCGATTTCTGGCAATAGTGTAAGCTAGGGATGCCAGAAATCGAAAACATTTTCAACACCGCTATTCAGCGCAACCATATCATGGAAAATCATGAAAACTACCTCCTCTTCGCATTGAAACCAGGGACACTCTTCATTTGTCCTCTTATTTCCCCACGACGCCCGTGAAACACGTGTGAGTCACAGTAATTGTTAACAGTGGCAAGTGCATGTGTATTGAACTCGTGAGTGGATTCTTATCGTATTTCCATGGATAACGATGGTGATGCCCAATCAATGTCGCAGAAGCCAAGAATCCGATCGTGTGAGGCCTGAATTGGCCGATTTTAACATTAGTGTAAGCTTTTTTTTGGATAAGGTAAGGATTATAACCAAAAAAACCAATATACACAAGCACATGGGCATACCCTTGAAAATAAAGTTAGGGACAGACCCCTAACAATAATAGAAAGCAAGACAGCTGGTACAAATATTATCATTACCTTACAATAAAACACCACTGAACGACCCAAAACTAATCAAAACCACTATCAGAAAATCCCCAGGAGCATTGTAGCCCTTTATTCTCCATGGAAGCAGCCACCTCTTCTAAGGAATCAACACGAGTACATACAGAGAATTTGACATACTCAACCAGCTGGGACATGCATCTATGTGGCTCATCATAGAAGCGAGAATTACGCTTCCTCCAAATAGCATAGACTGTTGCTGCTAGCATAAGACGCACAATCATAACACGAAAATATGTGTGACTAAATCTTCATATACAAGAAATAGTCTAAGACCATGAACGTGGTTCCCAAGAAAGGTCACATTTGACAAGCAAGGAACGCCATATGTACTCGGTGAATGAACAAATAAAGAATAGATGCTCCACATCTTCATACCCCGCACCGCGCAAAACACAATGAGCCTCAAAAATGCATCATACCTAAGTAGCTTATCCCGAGTAGTAAGAGCATCTCGAATAGCTAACCATAGAATAAAAGCATGCCTATGAATCATCTGCTTATGCCAAACCACCTGCCACCAGTCAACCAAGGGAGATCGAGGCCTCAAAAGTTTATAAGCACTGCGAATAGAAAACATTCCTGCAGAATCTAGCCGCTCCAATTCATCAGTACGGTTCGAATCAAGTTTAAAATGAGCAGGTATATCAGAACATAACTGTATCAAATCTGGAGATTATGCAGAGTGCCAACACCATTGCTTACCATTCACAAGGGCATTCATAGTAGTATTACGACCCAATCCAGAATCATAAATAATACGATATCCAAAAGTTTCCACAAGAAGGCCAAGAGGATGCCAATTATCAAACCATAATGAAATACTACGGCCATCACCGACACAAAACCTCATATGTGTGCGAACAAATGGACAGAGACTCAGAATCTTTCTCCAACTCCAAGTGCAATCACCTGGACATGTCACCTCCCACTTACTCCATCCCCTCAGAAGATAGTAATAACCCCAAGAACACCACACAGAGTCAGGAGGACGAGAACACAATAACCAAAGATGCTTCATAATAACGGCCTTGTTCCAATGCTTCATACTCTTAATTTCCAAACCACCTTCCTCGAAAGGCAAGCAAACAGAATCCCAAGAAAACTTATCCCTTCCAAACGACAAATCAGTACCCTTCCAAAGGAAATATCAAAGAGTAGAAATAACATGCTGAATGACTGCCTTCGGAAGGATAAACATGGATGCCCAATATACATTAATGGAGAACAGCACCGACTTAATAAGTTGGAGTCTACCTGCAAATGACAAAGCACGATAAACCCAACTCTGAGCTCTAACTACAATACGCTCCACTAAAACACGGCAATCCGCGGCCTTCAGTTTAGTAGAAATTAAAGGAACCCCAAGATAACGCACATGCAAAGTACCCTCTTTATCCCCAATAATTCCAAGCAAATGCTCTACACTCTGAGAGGCCACCCCAAATATAAACATATGGCTCTTTGAAGGATTTGGACTAAGACCAGATAATTCTTGAAACTGTTGAATGCAATCTTCAATCATAACAACAGAATCTGATTCTGCTTAACAGAAAATCATAAGATTGTCTGCAAAACACAAAGAGAAATCTTTTCCTTTTCACATCTCCAATGAAATCGAAAAGGCCTCTCCTCAACCTTGCGACACATCAAGCCTGAGAAAACCTCCATAGCCAGAACAACCAAATAAGGAGACATAGGATCCCCCTGCTGATTATGAATAAATATTGCATATTCTAACATAATAATCATCTCCTCTTGTACATATAATCCATGGAATCATACTCTCTTAACTACATTTACACTAATTCATCATTTGTGACCATATGATTTTATTCTGGCACAATTTCACTTCCCAAAGCATTATAAATGTCTATTATATTTATAGGGATTTTTGTGGATTTTTCAGGTGTCCCGAATGGGCTAAATCAACTCAAGAAGAGTAGTACAAAACAGGCACGCCTGTAGAAGCAACGACAGTCACCTGGGCAACCAGACAGTCGACTGTCCAAACAACGACAGTCGCCTGCCTTTAAAAAACTGAAGCTGGAGAAGTAAAAGCCCAACGACAGTCGCCTGTAAGAGGATTGACAGTCGACTGTAATATTGTATAGTCGCATGTCATCTTCGCATCTGTCGACTGATTTCCAGATGCCTGAGGGAGCAGAGCGAGCCAACTCTCTGTTCTTTTGATACTTCTACAACAGGCGACTGAAGAACAAAAGATAATCGCCTGTGGATCACACAGGCGACTGTGTGTTTTAATGACAGTCGCTTGTCACACTATGGTAGCAATGACAGTCATCTTCGCATCAGTCGACTGTCATTTGTTCGACAGTCGACTGATCAAGGTTTTTTCGGCCGCAGTCTAGGTTGCAAGAAACAGGTTCTTCTTAACCCGATTTCTCTCCAGTTGCTGTGAATCGTTGTATGATGATTCAGATGGATGAGACGTAACCCCTAGGTGGTATAAAACTCTACTATTCAGATGTAATAAAGGAGAACGTAATCTTTTTGCTATTTTTAGGTCATCTTCTTCCTTAAGAAGGGGATTATGGTTTTGGAGAGTTTTGAGCTTTCTGATTTCGTTTTTTACTGTTGCTGAGATTGATTGCTGATTGAGGAAGCTTGTATTTGGTGGCAAGCTTGTATTTGCTGATTAGGGTCATCTTCTTCCTTTGACTTGGGATTTGTAGTAGCGGGCCACCCGTTGTTTTTTTTGGACGATCAAGGCCAGGGCTTGGTCCCACCGTTCACCCATGAGCTCTAAGTTTAGATCCAAGCCTTTGAAGTTTTTCTCTTCATCAAAATGTCTGAGGCGGAGGGACTCCTTGTCCACATCAACAGGCACGATGGCTTCGGTGCCGTAGGCGAGCATGAAGGGGGTCTTTCCAGTGGCCTCCTTGTGGGTCATCCGATATGACCAGAGTATCCCAGGCAGTTCCTCCAACCACTTTTCTTGTGCTTCTGTCACTTTCTTGCGAAGTGGTTTGATGATGCATTTATTAGCGGCTTCGGCCATCCCATTAGTCGGGGTGCACCACGGAGGCAAACAAAAGCTTGCTCTTCTAATCCGCGCAGAAATCTTTGAATCCTACAGAATTAAACTGCTTCCCATTGTCAGTGACAATGGACCGAGGTATCCTAAACCTGGAGATGATGGAGTTCCATACAAAGCTTTTTGCCTTCTTCCAGGTGATGGTACCCAATGGCTCAGCCTCGATCCACTTGGTGAAATCCATCACCACAATCAATAGGATGTCCGCACGGGCATTCTATGATCGTGGCAGGTGGAGGGCCTCGACACGTTTGAAGCTAGCTAGCTTGGTCTTGGTCGAGGCTAGGTAATGTTACATTGCCTCTTCTCTGGCCTCATAATCTCCTTGCAGTTGGTTGACGATGATCTTGTAATCCTTAAGGAGGCACACGGAGTCCGCCCCCTATTGCCCGTGCTAGCTTCAGGCCATTGATGATGGCTTCGTACTCAGCCATGTTATTGGTGGCCAGGAATTCAAACCGGAGCGCATACTCAATGGTGTTCCCATCGGGGGACCGGATGACAATGTCGGCCCCGCTTCCCGCCTGAGTCGTCGAACAATATACGTGGACTACCCACGCATTTTTGTCCCCTGGTTGATCGACAAGAATGACGTCACCAAAAGGAAAGACAAAGGTTGATGCATTACCATGTTTGGGCTCGTCTCCTTGGGGGGAGGGGGGTGGGGGGCGTTCCTCCATTTACGATGCATTTAGCGATGAAGTCTGCCAGTGCCTGCCCCTTGATGGCCGTCTGCAGCTTATATCGGAGGTCGAACTCGCTCATCTCTATTCCCCAATTCGACATCCTCCACATTTGATCGAACCTCTTAAGGTTCTGTTCGAGCTGGGAGTCAGTTAGGATTAGGATCATGTGCGCTTGGAAGTAGGGGCGGAGTCGTCACGCCGTGAGCACAAGGGCGTAGGCAAGTTTCTCCATGGGGCTGTATCGCGGATTTGGTCGTTTGAGGCCAGGATTGACCGATTTCTGGCATTAGTGTAAGTAGGGGCAACCAGAAATAGAAAATTCAACCCGACTATTCGAAGCAGCCGTGAGGTTATCCCAATCGAAATCCCATGGAAAATAATGGAAAGTAGCTTCTCTTCACGTAGAAACCATAGATGCTCCTCATTTGGCCTCTTATTTCCTCACAACACCTATGAAATCCGTGCGAGTCTTAGAAATCTTTAACGATGGAAATTGCATGTGTATTGAATTAGTGAGTGGATTCTTATCATTTTCCCATGAAAATCAATGGTGAAGCACTATCGATGTCATAGGAGCCAAGAATTTGGTCGTGTGAGGTTTGGATTGCCGTTTCTGGCATTTGTAAAAGCAGGGACTGCAAGAAATAGAAATATTCTTCAATATCGCTATTCGAAGAAACTGTAGGATTATCCCAATAGAAATCTCATGTGAAATCATGAAAATAACCTCCTTTTCACATAGAAGCCATGTACTCTCTGTAGAGGAATGATGCCCTCGAGGATATTTATCTCTGTGTGAATAGCACAAACATCTTGTTCGAAATAACAGTAAGCTATTTGGTAATAATTTATCTACGTTATAATGTAGTAAACCATTAGATATTAACTTAGGTAAAGTCCCGAGACTTTATGCAAGGTCAAACATGTATCGAGATGAGTATCTCGATCATGGAGAAATGTTTGACCGTCTGTAGCATAAGTCTAAAATGGTTCATGGTCGTAGATGTTTCGAGACAAGGATATCGAAACATCGGATAGACCATTGTGTCTTAGTCCTTCACCGTTAAGCGGTGGCGATGATCTCATGATCATTCGACTTAGCGAAGTCGGAGACGAGACACAGGTGCTCATTAGAGAATGAGTTCAGTGAACGATCCACAAGAGTTATCATATGGTTACATTGACCAATCTGTCAATGATAACTCTTAGTGATGATAGGCAAGTTGGTCTTTTGACTTGAGGTCATTTTACAAACCTGTGCGTGAACGGTGCCACTTAGATCACTGACCTAAATTCGAGGCTAGGCCTGTTGAAAGGTCTTTGATTGGGTGTCACTTGAAGCGTACGAGGAGAGTAATGGCCAAGAGAGGATTCATCTCTCCCGGTCAATGGGAGTTAGTGTCGTAGAGTTAGTTTGGTCTTTAGTAAAAACTCTGCACAGAGTATGTTGGAAGAAGTCCAACATTAGTTGACTAAAGATCGATAGAAACTAACCGGAGTCAAGTTATTGGGGTTGACAGTTTGACCGTACCCTAGACTTGATCTACACGACATAGTTTAGACGAAGAGACTATAACTTCAGAACTCATCACAAACACGGTCAGGGTGGTCCCGACAATTCTCATGTTGATGAGCTAACCACATTATGTTGATTCTGAAACAGGGACGGTAGCCACTGCTCGTGGTCATCGCCGTATAGGGCTTCGAGCCCAACCTGTAGTAGGTTCAGGCTGTAGGGTCACACAAAGAGTGCGACCTTCGTCTAGTAATAGGTAGAAATTAGTTAGGGAGAATATTTTGCATTTTTGATGCAAGGGATGGAATAATTGCATTTGATGCAATATGATAATTTAAGTCTAGATAGGGGACTAATTTGCATATGATGCAAAAGAGATTAAGTGTGTCTTAAATAGTTTATGACTATATTTAATAATATAAACGCAAGGAAAAGTTCGCGGGTAAGACGGGAATGTCCCGGTCTACACCCAGGTTCGAACGACGTCCAAATCGGACGCCAGATGCCCAAGTTACGTGCAATAGCCCAAAAAGAAATACATATAAGATATTTTGCCCAAGGCCTGGGCAAGCCCAGGCACTGGGTAAGCCCAGGCACTGGCCTGGGCCTGCCCAGTGCCCGGGCAAAAGCCCGGGCCGCCTGGGCAAGCCCAGGCGTGGGCGTGGGCTTTGCCCAGGCGCCGGCCTGGACTTTTGCCCAGGCAGGGCTGTTTTTGGCCTGCGCGCGCTGCATCGTGTGGGTCCCACTTGTGGGCCCCAGTTCTAGGGGTTTGAACCATTTATTGTGCAGAATTTTTGACGACTCAGTTTTTGCGAAAAACTAGCCTTGGGCTGAACTTTGGGCGATCAATTGGAGGGTCAAATGGACTCCGATTGACGTGACGTTTTTCCTATGCGTTCACTGTTGAACACCCTTTGAATTGATAGGTTGTACCAATCATGAAGCTCAACGGTGAGTGAGTTAAAATTCACGGAAGTTTGCACTTTGTGAAGGGAAAACTAACTTGATTTAATTAACTCTAATTTAATAGTCCCACATCGGTTGTGCGGAAAAGGGGAGAGTCCACCACCTATATAAATAGGGGCCTCCCCCTTTCCTTCCAACTCGTCCCAAGCTCTAGATCTGAGCGGCTCTCTTAATGTTGGAGCACGCTCGGATCTAGGCTTAAATTAATATTTCTCATCTCCCTAACATTTCTGCCTTACTCTTGAGGGCTCTAGCAAAGCCGCAACGGAGTTCGGATTCGGATCCGAAATCTAGGCGAAGGTTTCACTCACGTGAAAATTTCTTCGGCGCGTGGTTGGCTCGGCGACACGAGGCTTGCTCGCCTCGGGATGCGGAGCGGTTCGAGGAGCGGTTTGGAGAGCGGTTCGAGGAGCGGCTCGGCGTGGGACGGGGAGCGGCTCGGAAGACGGTGTGGAACATCTCACCTGCTCCAGGGTTGAGATTTCGGGTATGTATTTTATAAGCATTAGTTTAATGTAATCGCAGTAGGTTAGATCCTTCTTGGGATGGTCAGATCCATCCCAAGTTGGCATAGATCTTGGCTAAGGGTCTTGTACCTTAGGGCTAAGTTAAATTGTTTAACTGCATGTTAATTAAATTAACATAGTTTTATTTTCCGCTGCAAATTCGCATGTCTATGTTCCGTCCGACGACTAAGGACGGGAACAGTGTTTTTGTGACCTAAGGTCCCCAAAACCCCTTCAGTGGTATCAGAGCCTAGGTTTGCGTAACGATTTAGCACTGCGATTTTATTAAACATTGAAATGCTTTTAAAATACTTTTAAAATGTTTTAAAGTTATGATATGATTTTAAAATATTTTTAGATGCCTTATAAAATGTTTTAAAAGTTATGAGATAATTTTCAAAAATGTTTTGGAAGCCTCTTTTGAAAATGTTTCTTTAAATTTATGCGATAAGTTTAAAATGTTTTAGATGTTTAAAAATTCTATCTGATAAATTTTTGAACATGGAAATTTTTTTTTAAATGATGTTTTAAATTTATAAGATATTTTTTAAAACTAATTTTAATAGTTTAAAATTTTTATGCGATAAATATTTTAAGTAGCATGCATATTTTGTGATCTTTTAAAACAAGTTTTTATGAGATAAAATAAAATGTTTTAAAAATCAAAATTTTAAATTTAAATGTTACATTTAAGTATGCATGCTAAAATTGTTTATGCGATAAAATTTCGTCTATTTAATTGTTAAATAGGTGTACACTTTTATTTTATGCGATAAATTAGTGTAACTTTATGATTATGGCTATGTCATCTTGTCCCTTATTTGATAACACAAGACAACCTCTTAGGTTAGCCATTAAAGAACTCGATAAAATTTATGAGATAAATTCTAATGACATGCTATGTTTTAATAAAACATTAACAACACTTCAAGACCTAATTTCTGATTAGGGTAGTCCCTTTAATGATTTTAATTCTTATTGTTATGAAATTAATTCTCATTAAAAGACTTTGCTTTTAGCGTTGGTTAATAAATTTATTAAAATCGTAATAACGATTAGGATAGCACGTGAACCTTATAGTTGATAAGGATTTAATAAAAGTTATTAAACAAATCCTAAAATTTTGAATTTAAGGGTTCAAGTAGTTGATAGGATTAATTAGTTGTTAAATAAAAGCCTTTTAGTCTGTGGCATGCATATAAAAATGACAAGCTTCATTCAATGGACCATGATCCAGTCAATGTGCTTGGCTAAGTTTGCTGGATCACCTTTTGAAGGATAGTGATCCTAGCTTAGTCAATTCCCTGGCTGTGTTCCGCTGGACCGCAATGACGCGAATTATGATTGTATGACACCATGGACTATATCTAAGTCAAATACGTTAATAAATCTTTTTCAAGATTAGCCGTAGCCCTCCTTGTTTTAGGGGCTGGCAACTATAGGACCCGTGTTACAGTTGTTGAGCTACACTCAAGCTGTGACAGGGCAACCTTGTAGAAACCAACTCCTTAAATACATAAGATGAAATCTTGACTGACCAAAACTATCGTGTCGTACACCGAGCGCCGGCGTAAGTTAAGTCAATGATGTAGTCTAGCTAGATGTAGTTTAAGACCTAACCTAAACCGACGTGTTGTGAATACACCGAGCGCCGGGGCAAGTCAGGCTAGACACGAAAACAAGGGTCCGACTAGACTAGACATTGTGATTTGGATGAGCACACTCATGATCACAAATGGCTAGGGGTAAAAACTGAATAAGAGGGTCATATCTGATATGATCGATGAAGAGTCATCTTCCGACTACAGAGTCAATCAACTTGTTGAGCTACACTCAAGGTTGTTAGGCTCAAGGTGATTGGACCTCTTACCCATTAATTTTAATTCGATTAAATCGTTCGTTATTAAGCTTTGAAACGATCGTAAAAATAGTGGGAGGATATAGATAGATAAAAGCCATTCTACCTATATTTAATATTGAACATATGCTAAACTAGGGCAAGACTATATTTACCGAAGGAATCAAAATGTAATATTTTAATGAAATAAGTTAACTTGTCAAATAGGTTGATTAATTGAATATCAAGTTAAATTCTAATTGATAGAATTAAAACTATATTCTCGTTGACATTAAAATGACCTTCTAAAGAACCGACTTAAAAAATATGATTTCATTAAGTTCTGGGTTCAACAAATAAATTCACGCTACATGTAACTCGTCTCTATATGAGGCAGCTTGAACATATAGGATATTCGAAGTATTTTTCTCCCTACAACTTGTCGAGCTACACTCAAGGTTGTATGGATAAACAATTTTTATCCGCAAAGTTCGAGAATTCGATCAAACCGTTTGAGTCGAATATAAGTGCATGAGCGGTGCAAGACTATGTATCCCAACCGGATCTTGAGACAAGCAACTTCTTGAGCTACACTCAAGATTGCAACTCTCAGACGTTTAGATACATGAGATGCTTGCATAGCTATTTATTTATGTTTGGTTATTTAATATCTAAATATGATTTAGAAAAGGAAGAAGGCACTCCGGAAAGTCAATCGAGTTAAATAGTTTAATTTATTATTAGTAAAGGCATAAGTAGGTGGAAATGAAAATGTGACATATTTTGATGTCACGATTTCAAAATTATTGTTGTACAAAAGGTTAACACATTTTGACGAATGTCGTCACATTGCTTCTGAAGCAATGAGTAATATGTATAACGATAATATATGTATTAAATGTTAATATATAAATACACAAGATAGTAGCAAACTTGTATGGCAAAATAGACTAGGCCGTATGGAGAGACTAAGCTTCACAAGTCACATAAAGAGTGGTCTGACCTCTCGTATTATGAAGTCTGCGGACACTTGTGAGTCTTACCCTCTTAGACATAATGGCCGAAACCCATCTGTAAAACAGTGGGAGAATGAGTTGTCGAACTCAGTCTCGTACATACTGATGTACCTGAGTCTAGATTAACCAAAATAAGTTATTCGTATATTTTATTAAGACACGTGCTCTTGATGAAACACAGTCTGATAAAATAAAGAACGAAATGACAAAAGAATTTAAACTGATTCGATTAGATCGAATGGTCAAATACTTAGCTATATAAAATCTTGCGTAATTAAAAGAAAATATGATTTTCTATCAGGTCAGGCCTGTTAACACGTCTGTGTGTTAAACCGTATGAATCACACTTAGTTAGACTTGGTGCGATCCATAGCAAGTGACTCTGAGTTAAGTCCTCCCTCTGGGTTAAGTCCCAGATAGTAATGCCTAGGTTTTGATAATGTTCTATGAGGACATTATCAATACGATATTCATTAAATCGATCATTAGGAAGTTGTATAATTACTCGAATTTCGTGGGACGAAGAGTTGAGTTAGACATCATAACTGATGATGACTTAGTCAACTTCTAAGTTCGGAGTAGTAACTCCGATTTATAACTTGATGTAATTAGAACAGGTCTGTGTGCGTAAATAAATTTTGGAATTTAGTTTACGTGCCTAAGGAAAATGTTTCCTCACTTTCTACAAGTAAATCTTTAAGTTGAAAGGTTGGTGCAGAGAGGAAAATATTGAAGTGCAATCATGTTGGTCGAAAACGATTTTTCATCCTAATTCCTATAAACAGATTATGTTGAAATCGTCTCGCCAGCAGATGTGTACGAATCTACTCGGACCAAGCTTGATGTAAACGCTCATGTTGGCCATGAAAATTTGAGCATTCACTTATAAGTTCATTTTTCTAAATATGATTTAGGCGAACCAACTTATATGAATTAGCCAGAAAGTTTTCAAGGTCAGTGAGAGAGTATAAATTACATGCGAGGCATCAAAGAGATGGAACATTTATTTTGACAAAGTAATCAAAAGGTTTGACACTTTATATGAAATAGATATGAGCCATTTGAAACGACCAATAACTAATTTAAAATTATTATCGTAAGGTACGATGAACTGGATATGATCCAAGGAAAATAAAAATATTATGGATTCCGAAAGACCAAGTGAATTATTTGAATAAGATTCAAATGGTTGGTCTTAACATGAACATAGAAACCTCTTAAGTCTATAGTGTAGACGGTTTTAGCAGATCCACTCACGAAGGCTCTACCACATGAAGTCGGGAAAACTTATGTGTAAAAAAGGTATAAGATACCGAGATAAATGGGCCTGAGTGTAAGTGGGAGATGTAAAGGAATGATGCCCTCGAGGATATTTATCTCTGTGTGAATAGCACAAACATCTTGTTCGAAATAACAGTAAGCTGTTTGGTAATAATTTATCTACGTTATAATGTAGTAAACCATTAGATATTAACTTAGGTAAAGTCCTGAGACTTTATGCAAGGTCAAACATGTATCGAGATGAGTATCTCGATCATGGAGAAATGTTTGACCGTCTGTAGCATAAGTCTAAAATGCTTCGTGGTCGTAGATGTTTCGAGACAAGGATATCGAAACATCGGATAGACCATTATGTCTTAGTCTTCACCGTTAAGAGGTGGCAATGATCTCAAGGTCATTCTACTTGGCGAAGTCGGAAATGAGACACATGTGCTCATTAGAGAATGAGTTCACTGAACGATCCACAAGAGTTATCATATGGTTACATTGACCAATCTGTCAATGATAACTCTTGGTGATGATAGGCAAGTTGGTCTTTTGACTTGAGGTCATTTTACGAACCTGTGTGTGAACGGTGCCACTTAGATCACTGACCTAACTTCGAGGCTAGGCCTGTTGAAAGGTCTTTGATTGGGTGTCACTTGAAGCGTACGAGGAGAGTAATGGCCAAGAGAGGATTTGTCTCTCCCGGTCAATGGGAGTTAGTGTCGTAGAGTTAGTTTGGTCTTTAGTAAAAACTCTGCACAGAGTATGTTGGAAGAAGTCCAACATTAGTTGACTAAAGATCGATAGAAACTAACCGGAGTCAAGTTATTAGGGTTGACAGTTTGACCGTACCCTAGACTTGATCTACACGACATAGTTTAGACAAAGAGACTATAATTGCAGAACTCATCACAAAACGGTAAGGGTGGTCCCGACAATTCTCATGTTGATGAGCTAACCACATTATGATGATTCTGAAACAGGGACGGTAGCCACTGCTCGTGGTCATCGCCGTATAGGTCTTCGAGCCCAACCTGTAGTAGGGTCAGACCGTAGGGTCACACAAAGAGTGCGACCTTCGTCTAGTAATAGGTAGAAATTAGTTAGGGAGAATATTTTGCAATTTTGATGTAAGGGATGGAATAATTGCATTTGATGCAATATGATAATTTAAGTCTAGATAGGGGACTAATTTGTATATGATGCAAAAGAGATTAAATGTTTCTTAAATAGTTTAGGACTATATTTAATAATATAAACGCAAGGAAAAGTTCACGGGTAAGACAGGAATGTTTCGGTCTACACTCAGGTTCGAACGGCGTCCAAATCGGACGCCAAATGCCCAAGATACGCGCATTAGCCCAAAAAGAAATACATATATGATATTTTGCCTAAGGCCTGTGCAAGCCCAGGCACTGGGCAATCCCAGGCGCTGGCCTGGGCCTGCCCAGTGCCTGGGCAAAAGCCCAGGCTGCGCCTGGGCTTCTGCCCGGGCCGCTTGGCCAAGCCCAGGCGCGGGCCTAGGCTTTGCCCAGGCGCGGGCCTGGGCGTTTGCCCAGGCAGGGCTGTTTTTTGCTTGCGCGCGCTGCGTAGTGTGGGTCCCACTTGTGGGCCCTAGTTCTAGGGTTTTGAACCCTTTATTGTGCCGAATTTTTGACGGCTCAGTTTTTGCGAAAAACTAGCCTTGGGCTGAACTTTGGGCGATCAATTGGTGGGTCAAACGGACTCTGATTGACGTGCCTTTTTTTTCCTATGCATTCACCGTTGAACACCCTTCGAATTGATAGGTTGTATCAATCATGAAGCTCAACGGTGAGTGAGTTAAAATTCACGGAAGTTTGTACTTTGTGAAGGGCAAACTAACTTGATTTAATTAACTCTAATTTAATAGTACCACATCGGTTGTGCAGAAAATGGGAGAGTCCGCCGCCTATATAAATAGGGGCCTCCCCCTTGCTCCAAACTCGTCCCAAGCTCTAGATCTGAGCGGCTCTCGTAAATGTTAGAGCACGCTTGGATCTAGGCTTAAATTAATATTTCTCCTCTCCCTAACATTTCTGCCTTACTCTTGAGGGCTCTAGCAAATCCGCAACGGAGTTCGGATTCGGATCCGAAATCTAGGCGAAGGTTTCACTCGAGTGAAACTTTCTTCGACGCGTGGTTGGCTCGGCGACACGAGGCTTACTCGCCTCGGGATGCGGAGCGGTTCGAGGAGCGGTTCGAGGAGCGGCTCGGCGTGGGACGGGGAGCGGCTCGGAAGACGGTGCTGAACATCTCGCCTGCTCCAGGGTTGAGATTCCGGGTATGTATTTTATTAGCATTAGTTTAATTTAATCTCAGTAGGTTAGATCCTTCTTGAGATGGTCAGATCCATCCAAAGTTGGCATAGATCTTGGCTAAGGGTCTTGTACCTTAGGGCTAAGTTAAATTGTTTAACTGCATGTTAATTAAATTAACATCGTTTTATTTTCCGTTGCAAATTCGTATGTCTATGTTCCGTCGGACTAAGGACGGGAATAGTGTTTTTATGGCCTAAGGGTTCCCCAAAACCCTTCACGCTCTTCATTTGGTCTCTTATTTTCAAACAACGCCTGCAAAATCCTTGCAAGTCCACGAAATCATTAACAGTGGCAATTGCATGTGTATTTAACCTGTGAATGGATTCGTATCATTTTCCCAGGGAAAGCTATGGTAATGCACTATCGTATAAGGCCTGGATTTGACAATTTCTGGCAGTAGTGTAAGTCGGGGCTCATCAACACCTCTATCCGGAATAACCGTGGGGTTATCCCAATCAAAATATCATGAGAAATCATGGAAACCACCACCTCTTCACATAGAAACTACAGACGCGCCTCATTTGGCATCTTATTTCTCCACGATGCCAGCAAAATCCGTCCAAGTGCCAGAAATCTTTAACTGTGGCAATTGCATGTGTATTGAATCCGTGAGTGGATTCTTATTTTTTTTCCATTGAAAGATATGGTGATGCGCTATCAGTATTATAGGAGCAAGAAATTCGGTCGTTTAAGGCATGGATTGGTCGATTTCTAGCATTTGTGTAAGTTAGGGATGCCAGTAATCGAAAAAAATTTCAACGCCACTATTCAAAGCAACCATGGGATTATCCTAATCGAAATCCCATGGGAAATCTTGGAAACTACCTCGTCTTCACTTAGAAATCACGAATGCTCCTCATTTGGCATCTTATTTTTTCCACGACGCATGTAAAATCCGTGCAAGTCCCAGACATCGTTAATGGTGGCAATTGCATGTGTGCTAAGCACGCGAGTGAATTCTTATCGTTTTTCTATGGATAGCAATGGCGATGCCCTATCGGTGTGCTAGGAGCCAAGAATTTGGTCGTTTTAGACCTGGATTGGTCAATTTATGGCATTAAGGGAAGCATAGGCTGTCAGAAATAAAAAATGCTTCAACATTGCTATTCGAAGCAACTGTGGGTTTATCTCAATCAAAATCTCATGGAAAATTATGGAAACTACCTCCTCTTCACATAGAAACCATGGACGATCCTCATTTGGCCTCTTATTTTCCCACAACGTTTGCGAAATTCGTGCGAGTCCCAGAAATCATTTACGGTGGCAATTGCATATGTATTGAATCCATGAGTGGATTCTTATCGTTTTCCCATGAAAAGAGATGGTGATGCACAATCGATGTCGTAGGAGCCAAGAATTCCGTCATTTGAGACCTGTACTGGCCGATTTATGGTATTAGTGTAAGCTGGGGATGCCAGAAATCGAAAACATTTTCAACACCTCTATTTAGCGTAATGATGGGAATATGCTACTCGAAATCTCATGGAAAATCGTGAAAACTACCTCTTCACATTGAAACCAGTGACACTCTTCATTTGTCCTCTTATTTCCCCACGATGCCTTTGAAACACGTGCGAGTCACAGTAATCGTTAACAGTGGCAAGTGCATGTGTATTGAACTTGTGAGTGGATTCTTATTGTATTTCCATGGATAGAGATGGTGATGCCCAATCTATGTTGCAAAATCCAAGAATCTGATCATGTGAGGCCTGAATTGGCTGATTTTAGCATTAGTGAAAGCTTTTTTTTGGATAAGGTAAGCATTATAACCAAAAAACCAATATATACAAGCACATGGGCATACCCTTGAAAATAAAGTTAAGGACAGACCCCATAACAATAATAGAAAGCAAGATAGCTGGTACAAATATTATCATTGCCTTACAATAAAACACCATGAACGACCCAAAACTAATCAAAACCACTATCAGAAAATCCCCAGGAGCATTGTAGCCCTTTATTCTCCATGGAAGCAGCCACCACTTCTAAGGAATCAACACGAGTACATACAGAGAATTTGACATACTCAACCAGCTGGGACATGCATCTAGGTGGCTCATCATAGAAGCGAGAATTACGCTTCCTCCAAATAGCATAAACTGCTGCTGCTAGCATAAGACGCACAATCATAACACGAATAGATGTGTGACTAAATCCTCATATCCAAGAAATAGTCTCAGACCATGAACGTGGTTCCCAAGGAAGGTCACATTTGACAAGCAAGGACGACATATGTGCTCGGTGAAGGAGCAATTAAAGAATAGATGCTCCACATCTTCATACCCTGCACCACACAAAACACAATGAGCCTAAGAAATGCATCCATACCTAAGTAGCTTATCCCGAGTAGTAAGAGCATCTCGAATAGCTAACCATAGAATAAAAGCATGCCTATGAATCCTCTGCTTATGCCAAACCACCTGCCACCAGTCAACCAAGGGAGATCGAGTCCTCAAACATTTATAAGCTTTACGAATAGAAAACATTCTTACAGAATCTAGCCGCTCCAATTCATCAGTACGGTTCGAATCAGGTTTAAAATGAGCAGGTGTATGAGAACGCAACTGTATCAAATCTGGAGATTGTGCGGAATGCCAACACCATTCCTTACCATTCACAAGGGCATTCACAGTAGCATTATGACCCAATCCAGAATCATAAATAATACGATATCCAAAAGTTTCCACAAGAGGGCCAAAAGGATGCCAATTATCAAACCATAATGAAATACTACGGCCATCACCGACACGAAACCTCATAAGAGCAACCACCTGGGCATGTCACCTCCCACATACTCTGTACCCTAAGAAGATAGTAATAAACCCAAGAACACCACACAGAGTCAAGAGGACGAGAACACAATAACCGAACATGCTTCATAATAGCGGCCTTGTGACAATGCCCTTCCAGACGACCTTCCTCGAAAGGCAAGCAAACAGAATCCCAAGAAAACTTAGCCCCTCCAGACGACAAATCAGTACCCTTCCAAAGGAAAGATCGAAGAGTAAAAATAACATGTCGAATGACTGCCTTTGGAAGGATAAACATGGAAGACCAATATACATTAATGGAGAACAGCACCGACTTAATAAGTTGGAGTCTACCTACAAATGACAAAGCATGATAAACTCAACTCTGAGCTCTAGCTACAATACGCTCTACTAACACAATCTGCAGTCTTTAGTTTAGTAGAAATTAAAGGAACCCCAAGATAACGCACAGGCAAAGTACCCTCTTTATACACAATAATTCCAAGCAAATGATCTACACTCTGAGAAGACACCCTACATATAAACATATGGCTCTTTGAAGGATTTGGACTAAGACCAAATAATTCTTGAAACTGTCGAATGCAATCTCCAATCATAACAACAGAATCTGATTCTGCTCAACAGAAAATCATAAGATCGTCTGCGAAATAGAAATGAGAAATATTCACCTTTTCACATCTCCAATGAAATCGAAAAGGCCTCTCCTCAACCATGCGACACATCAAGCCTGAGAAAACCTCCATAGCAAGAACAAACAAATAAGGAGACATAGGATCCCCTTGCCTTAACCCACGACCACCTGGAAAAAACCCCTGCAACTCTCCATTAATGCAAACAGAATATCTGGCTGTAGAAATATACTCTTGAATCCAACCAACAATCCTACTAGGGAATCCCATCACACGAAGCACAGATATCATGAAATCCCATCGAATAGAGTCATAAGCTTTCATAAGATCAACCTTTAGAGCTCAACGAGGAGGCCCACCCATTCGATGATAATTACGTAACAATTCTTGAGAAAGCAAGATATTGTCACTAATCCTCCTACCCTTAAGGGCCAACCAAAGATGATAACACACCTTTAAGTCTATTAACAATAAGCTTTGCAATACTTATAAACTGTATTGCAACAGGAAATAGGCCTAAAATATTCGACTTGAGAATGATTAGGAATTTTAGGAACAAGAGCAATAGTTGTTGCATTTACATGTTTCAATAGCTTTCCAGAATAAAAGAAGGACCTTATAGCACAAACCACATCATCACCAACGCTCCAAGCTTTCTTAAATAAACCAGAACTAAAATCATCTGGGACACGCACTTTGGTGTCCTTTAAAGAGAAAAGAACATCCTTAATATCATCATCTGACACCTCTTTAGCTATCTCATGGCTTTGCAACTCAAAAACTCGCTTAGGCAACACTTTACTAAGGAATTCCTCTTCAACCTCCTTACACCCTTGTTGTGGCCCAAGAAGAGACTCATAATAAGATAGTATAACATCCCTAATAGCATCAGGATCATCCATCCACTCTAGTGCCATCCTCTTTTGAAATAGCTCGAATCTTGCTTCTACTGTGATGTCGCTTCAGAGCACGAAAAAGAAGGAAATGTTTTGGTCACCCAAATTCAGCCACTGCACACGATATTTTTGCCTAAGAAATCTCTCTTCCACCTTAGTAATAGCCATATACTCATTAATGAGCCTTGACTCCTCCAAATGTAAGGTAGAATCAAGTGGAGAAGCTTGTATCAACTGCTGCACAGCCTTCAAAGATTCTTTTGCAACATTAACACGTGAAGGAACCTTAGAAAAATGGTCCTTATTAAATTCTTCCAAGGATTTTTAACCATCTTCAACTTACAGCATAACCTGAACATAGGTGTACTTGCAACATGCACCTCCCACACACCAGCCACCAAAGAGAGAAAGTCAGGATGATCTGCCCAAAAATCGAAAAATTTGAATGGAAATCTACTCCTAGGAAGGGGACTAGAGTAGCAATCATAGGAATATGGTCTGAAACTCCAGAAAGTAAGAAAGACGCACTAACACATGGAAAAGCACACTCTAAGTGAATATTAGCCAGTACCCGATCAAGCTTTCGAAATATAGGATTTCAGAGACTGTCTATTAGACCATGTGTATGCACATACATCAAATCGAACATCATCCAATCCTACCTGATCAAGACATCTGCCAAAGTCATCCTTCCATGAAGGCCAATCCTCAGAACCACCTACGCCCTCAAGTGGCATACGTACTGCATTAAAGTGTCCAAGAAGCAACCAAGGATCATCTGAGAAAATAACACCACGAGAAATCAAGTCAGCGCATAACTACATACGAGTAGTAGGAGAAGTAGAACCATAAACCACAGAGACAACACAGCTCCAACTATCATCATAAGCCTTCCCCTTACAATTCATAACCTGATCCGTGGTACGAAGAAGAGTAACATGTACATCACAAGGATTCCAACAAACCCACACACGGCCATGAGGAGAGAACTCATAGTTATACAAGAACTGCCAAGAAGGAAGAACTTTCCGTGAGACCATCTCCACATTATTCTCATGCACTTGAGTCTTCACTAAGCCACAAAAAGATAACACATTTTCAGAAAGTAAAATTTCTCACCTCCCTTTGCTTCAAGGGATTATTTAAACCTCTAACATTCCAAAAACAAAAAATCATGGAAATAATGTAAGAGGTAAACTTTCACAAAATTTATCGCCAACGCTCCCCCCGAGGGGAGTTACACTTCTTACTCTTATTCTTCCCACCTGACCCCTTTTTATTCTTCTACAATGGAGCATTTTCTTTCCACGCCAAAGGGTTCCGCAAAATTGGCTCACTATCAGAAAACTCCCCATCATCTGCATTTGTAGACAAATTAGGAGTGCAGTCACCCTCCTCAATGCAAACAGAATTAGTATCAAGAACCTCATCACTTTGTATTGGCTGATTACAACCCATCAACACATTACAATTCGCCTTTTGTGTTCCACCATCCACATCTAAAACAACATTAGTAGAAGTCACCTCTTCTGTATGCTCATCATTAGAATCAGCAACCAAAACAATAGGAGAAGTTGTGGAAGAAGTCTTCTTGCTAACCACCTTCATCCACCCACCATTCTCATCAGGACTTGTGGCAGGTTTCGAAACACCCTCAACACCCCCTTAGGTTTGCTTCCCCTTATCCTTCATCGGGACCCAAATCTTAGTAGGTTTAGGGTACATCTCTTGTTCATGCTTCTCACCATCATTCTTGCATACATGACATTGGCTAGTAGCATGCCCAAAAACTTCACATGTATAACACTTAGTAGGAATCCATTCAAAATAAGCCTTAATATGGACTCGAACACCATTAGAGCGACATAACTCAAAGTCATGAATTAAATACACTGAAGCATCAATCTCAACACATACTCGGGCAAAGCTCAATCTAGTATGTGCAATAGTAACACGGTCTGCGTATAAGGTTTCCCCACAGCCTTTGCAACATAGCTCAACCCTTCTAGTGTCCAAAATTCCAAGGGTATGTCATATAACCTGACCCAAATCGGTATCTTCTTTAAGTCCTCCTTAGAAAGTGTAAGATTTGGTTGCCATAGCTTAATAACAAAAGGATGATTAACAATATGCCAAGGAACCCTCTCTAAAATTTTCATAGCTTGATCAATATTATCAAATTTGAAGAAGAAAAAACCATTTTCAGATGATAAAACCTCACGTAGACCAAATTTGTCCCACAATTTATGAGCTATTGCGTTAACCACCATAAGGGAGCTTCTTCCCCACAAAATACCCAATTAAAGTGCTCTTCCACATATCACAACCCAATGCTGAAACAGTTGTAGGAGAAGCAACCTTCACATGTCCACCTTCTATTTTGGCCTCAAAAATTTTTAATTTTCGAAACACACGGCTCACACTCCCCTTTGTCCCATTAACAGCATCAACATAACTAGATCGAGATTTACTATTCTTGTTACCCATATTCATTGTATTATGAGAGCTATGGTCCCTTACCACATTATTTTTTCTGTATAAGACATGTGCACCAGATTTAGAATTTAATATGCCCCAGTTACTAGGAATATTACTTTCCAAACTAGGAGAACAAGTCAAATTCGCATTAATGGCCTTGAATGTATCAGATTTAGTCTTTAATACTCCCTCAAACCAAGGAATATTACTTTCCAAAGTAGGAGAGCTCACCATATTCAAATTTAAATTTGAATTAATAGCATTGCTTGCACCAGATTTAGAATTTAAAATGCCCTCATAACTAGGATATTACTTTCCAAAGTAGGAGAACGTACGTACCAAATTAGAAATAAATGTCTTCCTTGCATCAGATTTAGCAAGTTCCGACCGAGAAGGAAATTCCCCATTCCTACAATCAATGCCATCCATTAATGTATTAATGGTGACATTGGAACTTCCAAAAATAGAACTTTCCAAATTTTGACCGCTGACCGTCGGAAGAACAGCTCTGCCACCATCAACCACCTTGAACCCGGCGGAATGGCCGCCCTCCAAAACAACCATCTCACCTTGATGGCCTGCTAGAATCAACCACAGTGGAGACAAAGCATATCTCGAGTAGTGGGAAAACGGATTTTTGGAGCAGAGATGTAGGAAAATGAGGGGAGGACAGATGTGGAGGTAAGGAGGATGGGAGATGAGGAGGAGGAGATACCTTGATGCCCTGCTAGAATTAACCACAATGGAGACAACGCATATTTCTAGAAGTGGAAAACGGATTTGGGGAGCATAGATGTAGGAAAATGAGGAGAGGATAGAGGAGGAGGGAAGTAGGATGGAGGAGGGGACGAGGAGGATGAGGATAGGACAAAGGAGGAGGGGAGGAGGATGGAGGAAGGGAGGATGAGGATGATGAGAGGCCCGAAAGAACCTCAGTATAGATGATCTCGACCCGTTGCTTATTGCGAATAAGAACCTCGGTTTAAGGAAGATGCCACAAATGGTGGTGAAAATCCGTTTGATAAGTCGATGGTGAACGCCACGAAAAACTCTGATAAGTTCAAGTAGTTTTTCAAAGAACCAAAGAGAAATTCTCTCAGAAATTTTACCGAAAAATCAACTTTCTAGTGTAAGCTGGGGGCTGCAAGAAATAAAAAATTATTTAACCCCACAATTTGGAGCAATCGTGGGGTCATCCCAATCAAAATCTCATGGGAAATTAGGGAAACTATCTCCTCTTCACATAGAAACCACGGATGCTACTCATTTATCCTCTTATTTCCCCAGGATGCCGGGGAAATCCTTGTGAATCCCAGAAATCATTAATGGTGGCAATTGTATGTGTATTGAACCCGTGAGGGGATTCTTATCGTTTACCCATGGAAAGCAACGGTGATGCACTATCTATGTCGTATGAGCCAAGAATTCGGTCGTTTGAGGCTTGGATTGGCGGATTTCTGGCATTAGTGTAAGTTGGGGCTGCCAGAAATAGAAATATTTTTCAACCCTGCAAATAAGAGCAACCGTGTGATAATCCTAATTGAAATCTCATGGAAAATCATGGAAACTATCTCCTCTTCACATAGTAACCATGGATGCTCCTCATTTGGTCCCTTATTTTCCCACAATGCCTATAAAATTCGTGCAAATCCTAGAAATTGTTAACAGTGGTAATTACTTGTGTATTGAACCTGTGAGAGGATTCTTAGTGTGTTCCCCGGGAAAGTGATCGTGATGCACTATCGATGTCGTAGGAGCCAAGAATTCGGACGTTTGAGGCATGGATTGGTCGATTTCTGGCATTAATGTAAGCCTGACTGCCAGAAATAGAAAAACACTTTAACACCGCTATTCAGAGCAACCGTGGAGTTTTCCCAATCGAATTCCCATTAGAAATCATGGAAACTACCTCCTCTTCACACAGAAACTACGGACGCTCATCGTTAGGCCTCTTATTTCCCGACAACACCTACAAAATTCGTGCGAGTCCAAGAAATCATTAACGATGGTGATATCTTGTGTATTCAACCCATGAGTGGATTCTTATTTTTTTTCCCATATAAAGTGATGGTGATGCAATATCGATGTCGTGGGAGCCAAGAATTCAGTTGTTTAAGTCCTGGATATGCAAAATTTTGGCATTAGTGTAAGCTGGAGCTGCCAGAAATATAAAAAATTCTTCAAAACCTCTATTTGGAGCAACCATGGGGTTATCCCAATCGGAATCTCACGGGAAATCATGAAAACTACCTCCTCTTCACACAGAAATCACGGGTGCTCCTCATTTGATCTCTTATTTCCCCACGACGTCGGCAAAATCTGTGAGAGTTCTAGAAATATCGTTGACAGTGGCAATTGCATGTGTATTGAACCTATGAGTAGATTCTTAAAATTTTTCCTACGGATAGCAATATTAATGCACTATCGATGTCGTAGGAGCTAATAATCTGTTCGTTTAACCTCTGGATAGGCTGATTTCTAACATTAGTGTAAGCTGGTGCTGCCAGAAATAGGAAAATTCTTCAACCCCGTAATTCGGAGCAACTATGAAGTTATCCCAAACAAAATCTCATGGAAAATCATGGAAACTAATAAAGAAAAAGATACATATCTTCCATAAAATAAAGAAAATAGTAAAATGCTCAGAAAATCTGCAAAAAATGTCAGCTAGAACCGGGAGATCGCTATATTTAACTAAAAAAATAAGAGAAGACAAAATTAGGCAATATCATTTAATATAAAGGTTCTTATTTTCCATAAAAAGTAGAAAATATCCCCGAGCTCAGAAAAATCCGCAAAATTATCCGTCAGAACTAGGAGAGCACAAAAAACAAAGAAGACAAAATTCAGCCAAAATATCATATCATTTAATTAAACAATCGATATCTTCCAGATAATACAGAAAATAGTCGAGAGCTCATAAAAATCCTCAAAAATATCTGTGGGAACGGGAGATCGCCATCATCAACGAAAAATCTAAGAGAATGCAAAATTAGACAAAAAATCATAGCATCTAATAAAACGATGTTTATCTTCCAGAAAATACAGAAAATAGCCCCGAGGTCACAAAAATCCGCAAAGATTTCTGCTGGAACCGAGAAAACCGCTATTTTCATGTGAAAAATAAGAGAAGACAAATGTAGGCTATAAAAATCATATCTTTTAATAAAAAATCCATGTTAATAATAAATCTTAGAAAATAGCCTCAAGTTCAGAAAAATCCGCAAAAATTTCCATTAGAACTAGGAGATGATCGCCATCGTTAACTGAAAAATAAGAGAATACCAAATTAGGCTAGAAAAATCATATCATTTATTTAAAAGACCCATATCTTACTAAAAATGTAGAAAATATTCGAGAGTTCAGAAATATCGGGCAAAATTTACATTGGAACTGGGATATTGCCATCTTCAACTGAAAAAATAAGAGAAGACAAAATTAGGCTACAAAAATCATATAATGTAATAAAAGGATCCATATCTTCCACAAAATGTAGAAAATAATCCCGAGCTCAGAAAAATCCAAAAAAATGTCCGTTGGAACCGAAAGATCGTAATCTTCCACTGGATAAATAAGAGAAGACAAAATTAGGTCAACATATTATATTATTTAATAAAACGATCCATATCTTCCAAAATGTGGAAAATAGCCCGGAGCTCAGATAATCTGCAAAAATCTATGTTGGAACCGGGTGATCGCCATCTTCAAATGGAATATAAGAGAAGACAAAATTAGCCCAAAATTATATCATTTAATAAAACGATCGTCTCTTCAATTGGAAAATAAGAGAAGAATAATTTTGGATAAAAAAATCATATCAATTAATAAAAAGATCTGTATCTTTTGTAAAATGTTTAATTAGCACCAAGCTCAGAAAATGATATATAAAAACCTTTTCGGTTGAAGATGGCGATATCCCGGTTACAACTGACATTTTTAAAGTTGAAGATGGCAATTTCCTTGTTCCGAGTTTTGTCTTCTCTTATATTTCAGTTGAAGATGGCGATTTCTCGGTTCCAATGGACATTTTTTGGCCTAATTTTGTATTCTCTGATATCATTTAATAAAGGATCCATATATTCCAGAAAATATGGAAAATAAAATGGAGCTCAGAAATATCCACAAAAATATCTGTGGGAACCGGGAGATCGCTAACTTCAACTGGAAATTAAGAGAAGACAAAAATTAGGCCAAAAAATCATATCATTTAATAAACGTTCCATATCTTTGAGAAAATGTGGAAAATAGCCCTGAGCTCAAAAAAATCCGCAAAAATTTCCTTTGGCACCGAGAGAATGCCATCTTCAACTGAAATATAAGAGAAGACAAAATTAGGCCAAAAAATCATTTCATTTAATATAAAAATCGCCATCTTGAACGGGAAAATAAGAAAAAAAACTAGGTTATAAAAATGATATCATTTAATAAAAAGATCCATATATTTCATAAAATGTAGAAAATAGCTCGGAGCTCAAAAAATCCGCAAAAATGTCTGTTGGAACTGGGAGATCGTCATCTTCAACTTAAAAATAATAGAAGACAAACTTAAGCTATTAAAATCATATCATTTAATAAAAAGATACATATCTTGTATAAAATAAAGAAAATAGAACTGAGCTCAAAAAATCCAAAAAAATTTCAGTTGTAACCAGGAGATTGCCATGTTCAACTGAAAAATAAGAGAAGTCAACATTTGGCAATAAAAATCATTTCATTTAATATAAAGATTCTTATTTTCCATAAAATGTAGAAAATATCCTCGAGCTCAGAAAAATCTGAAAAAATATCTGTCAGGACCAGGAGATCACCAAATTTAACAAATTAAAGAAAAACAAAATTGGGCCCAAAAATCATATCATTTAATGAAATGATCGATATCTTCCAGATAATACAGAAAATAGGCCATGGCCCAAAAAAATCTGCAAAAATATTTGTTTGTACTGGGGATCACCATCATTAACAAACAAAAGAAGAGAAGACAGTTAAGCCAAAAAAATCATATCGCTTAATAAAAATATCCGTTGGAACTGGGGGACCATCATCTTTGAATGAAAAATAAGAGAAGATACACGTAGGCTATAAAAACCATATCATTTAATAAAAATATCCATATTGACAATAAAACGCGGAAGATCGCCATCTTTAATAGCCTTGAGGTTAGAAAAATCCGTAAAATTTTCCGTTGGAACCGGGAGATCGCCATCTTTAATTGAAAAATATTAGAAGACAAAATTAGGATAGAAAAATCATTTCATTTAATAAAAGGTCTATATCTTATAGAGAATGTTGAAACTATCTAAGCTCAGAAATATCGACAAAAATGTCCATTGGAACCATGATATTGCCATCTTCAACTGAAAAATAAGAGAAGACAAAATTAGCCTACAAAAATCATATACTGTAATAAAAAGATCCATATCTTCGAGAAAATGTAGAAAATAGCACCGAGCTCAGAAATATCCGCAAAAATGTCCGTTGGAACGGGAGATCGCTATATTCAACTGGAAAATAAGAGAAGACAAAATTAGGCCAAAATATCATATCATTTAATAAAACGATCCATGTCTTCCAAAAATGTGAAAAATAGGCCGAAGCTTAGAAAAATTCGCAAAAATTTCCATTGGAACTGGGAGATCGACTTCTTCAACTGGAAAATAAGAGAAGACAAATTTAGGCAGAAAAATCATGTCATTCAATAAAAAGATAGATATCTTTCATAAAATGTAGAAAATTGCAACAAGCTCAGAAAATGATAAATAAAAATCTTTTCAGTTGAAGATGACGATATCCCGGTTACAATGGACATTTTTATAGAAGAAGATGGTGATTTCCCGGTTCCGAATTTTGTCTTCTCTTATATTTAAGTTGAAGATGGCGATTTCCGGGTTCCAACAAACACTTTTTGGCCTAATTTTGTCTTTTTCGATATCATTTAATAAAACGATCCACATTTTTCGAAAAATGCGAAAAATAGTCTGAAGCTCAAAAATATCCGCAAAAATGTCAGTTGGAACTGGGAGATCGTCAACTTCAACAGGAAAAATAAGAGAAGACAAAATTAGTCCAAAAATCATATCATTTAATAAAACAATCCATATCTTCCAGAAAATGTGGAGAATAGCCCAGAGCCCAGAAAAATCCGCAAAAATGTCCTTTGGGACCGAGAGAATCCTATCTTCAACTAAAATATAAGAAAAGACAAAATTAGGCCAAAAAATCATCTTCTATAAAGATCACCATCTTCAATTGGAAAATAAGAGAAGACAAACTTTGGTTATAAAAATCATATTATTTAATAAAAAGATTCTTATCTTTCAAAAATGTAGAAAATATCACTGACCTCGAAAAAATCCACAAAAATGTCAGTTGGAACCGGGAGATCGCCATCTTAAATTTAAAAATAATAGAAGACAAACTTAAGCAATAAAAATCATATCATTTAATAAAAACATCCATACCTTCCATAAAATAAAGAAAATAGCACCGAGCTCAGAAAATCCGAAAAAATGTCCGTTGGAACCGGGGATCATTATGTTCAAATGAAAAATTGGAGAAGACATAATTTGGCAATAAAAATCATATCCTTTAATATAAAAATTCTTATTTTCCAAAAAATGTACAAAATATCCTCGAGCTCAGAAAAATCCACAAAAATATCTGTCGGAGCTGGGAGATCGCTAACTTTTTAAAAAAAGACATGCAATCAGCCAACAAATCATATCATTTAATAAAACGGTCGATATCTTCCAGAAAATGCAGAAAATAGCCTAGAGCTCGGAAAAATCAGCAAAAATATCCATTGGAACTTGGAGATCACTATCATCAATGAAAAACTATGAGAAGATAAATATTGGTCAAAAATCGTATCATTTAATAAAATGATCGATATCTTTTAGAAAATACAGAAAATAGTCTCTGGTCAGAAAAATACGCAAAAATGTCTATTGGAACTGGGAGACCACCATCTTCAAGCGAAAAATAAGAGAAGACAAAATTAGGCAAGAAAAATCATATCATTTAATAAAAAGATCCATATCTCCTAGAAAATGCAAAAAATTACTCCAATCTCAGGAAAATCTGCAAAAATGTCCATTGAAACCCAAAGATCACGATTTCCCGGTTCCAATGGACATTTTGACCTAATTTTGTCTTCTCTGATATCATTTAACAAAACAATCCATATATTCCAGAAAATGTGAAAAACAGCCGCAGCTAAGAACTATCCGCAAAAATTCTGTTGGATACGGAAAATCGCCAACTTATACTTGAAAAAAATAAGAGAAGACAAAATTAGGCCAAAAATCATATCATTTAATAAAACGATACATAGCTTTGAAAAATGTGGAAAATAACCCGGAGCTCAGAAAAATGCCCAAAAATGTCTGTTGGGGCCAAGAGAATGCCATCTTCAACTGACATATAAGAAAGAAAATATTAGGCCAAAAAATCAAATCATTCAATATAAATATCACCATCTTCAACTAGAAAATAAGAGAAGACAAATTTAGGTTATAAAAATCATATCATTATATAAAAAGATCAATATCTGCCATAAAATGTAGAAAATAGCATTGAGCTCAGAAAAATCCGCAAAAATATCTGTTGGAACCGAGAGATCGACATCTTCAACTTAAAAATCATAGAAGACAAATTTAAGCTATAAAAATCATAAAAAGATCCATATCTTCCATAAAATAAAGAAAATAGCACAAAGCATAGAAAATCCGCAAAAATGTCCATTAGAACCGGGAGATCGCTATGTTCAACTGAAAAATAATTGAAGACAAAATTAGCCAATAAATTTAATCATATCATTAAATATAAAGAATCTTATTTCCATAAAATGTTGAAAATATCCCCAAGCTCAAAAAAATCTGCAAAAATATCCGTCGGACAGGGAGAGCGCAAAATTTAACGAAAAAACAAAGAAGAAAAATTAAGCCAAAATATCATATCATTTAATAAAATGGTCCATATCTTCCAGATAATACAAAAAATAGCACAGAGCTCAGAAAAATCCTCAAAAATATCTGTGGTAATCGGAGATCCCCATCATTAACCAAAAAGCTAAGAGACGATAAAATTAGAAAAAAATCATCACATTAAATAAAACGATCGTTATATTCCAGAAAATACAGAAAATAGCCCGGATGTTAGAAAAATCTGCAAAAATTTCTGTTGGAACAGGGAAATCGGCATCTTCATGTGAAAAATAAGAAAGACAAATGTAGGCTATAAAAATCATATCATTTAATAGAAAGATCCATATCTAAAATAAAATGTAGAAAATAGCCATGAGCTCAGAAAAATCCGCAAAAATTTCCCTTGAAACTGGGACATCGCCATCATCAATTGAAAAATAAAAGAAGACAAAATTAGGGTAGAAAATCATATCATTTAATAAAAATATACATATTTACAGAACATGTAGAAAATAGTCATGAGCTCCCAGAAATATCGGCCAAGATGTCCGTTGGAACAGGGATATCGCCATCTTCAACTTAAAAATAATAGAAGACAAAATTTGGCTACAAAATTCATATAAAGTAATAAAAAGATTCATACCTTCTAGAAAAATTAGAAAATAATCTCGAGCTTAGAAAAATCCCTAAAAAAATGTCCGTTGGAACCGGGAGATTGCAAACTTAACTTGAAAATAAGAGAAGACAAAATTAGGCCAAAATATTGTAAGGACCGTCTACCTTTCAATACTAACAACTAACACTCTTTAGGGGGTTGAATAGATTTATGGTAATAAATTGTGCAATTAAAATTTAACTTGAAAATGCTGAATAATAAATGCAAGAGGAATTAATCAACCAATCAATCCAAACGCAAAAACAATATTTTACCTTAGTTCCCCAAACATTGGTACGTCCATCCACACCAATATTTACAATAATTCCCACAAAGAGAAGTGAATACAATCACACAAAGAGATACCTCACACAGAGGATTTTGTCTTACATAAGAACCAAACGAACCCTACTCAAGGGTCAAATTCTCACACAAAGAATTACTAACTCCCACACAGAGAATTAGCGTTAGTCCTATACTAGGACACCAAACTCCCACAAAGAGAGTATCTAATTCCCACAAAGAGAATTAGGGTTGAAAACACAAAGTAAAACAATTACTCTTACTTATGCCTTGAGATGAACTTACTCATTAATGAATGCAAGGCATAGAAGAGGATCTCCAAGTGATGAGATTAGCTTGAAACCACTTGGATGATTTCCCTTAAGCTTGACTTCAATGCATGAAGGAGATAATGAGCTTTAAGAGGGAAATGAGAGAGTTTGAGAGTGGCTTAATGATTCTCAAATGATCTTCAATAGTTCCAAGGAGTCCTAATGAACTCAGCCCTCTCATATATATAGGAAGCCAAAAGAAACCCTCAAACCCAAGCAAAAATCCAAAATGAATAAATCTAAAACAGCTAGATATTGGTAGCTTACGGCACAGGTAGTCGACTAATGAACAACTGACAGTCGACTGGTCAACGGATATAAAATTTCCAACGACTATAATCTGAGCCAGGACAGGCGACTGTAGAAGGCTACACAGGCGACTGTAAATAGACATGTGACTGTAAAAACTTCATCAGTCGACTGACTTGCAAATTGGGAAGAAGCCCAGAAAATACAAGTTGTGCACAGACGACTGTAGAGCAATTCACAGGCGACTGAATATCCTTCAGCAGGCGCCTGTCACTAGAGATGGAAAGGAATTGAGAAAAATGCAATCCATATCTTTCAGAAAATGTAGAAATAGCTGCAAACTCAGAAAAATCCACAAAAATGTCTGTTGGAACCTAGAGATTTCCATCTTCAACTGGGAAATAAGAGAAGACAATTCATTTAAGAAAACAATCCAAATCTTCCAAAAATGTAGAAAATAGGTCGGAGCTCAGAAAAATCCGCAAAAATGTCCTTTCGAACCGGGTGATTGCCATCTTCAAATGGAATATAAGTTAAGACAAAATTATGCCAAAAAATCATATCATTTATTAAAAAGATCAACTTCTTTAATAGGAAAAATAAGAGAAGACAAATTTAGGCTAGAAAAATCATATCAATTAATAAAAAGATCCATACCTTTCATAGAATGTAAAATATAGCACCAATCTTAGAAACTGATATATAACAATCTTTTTAGTTAAAGATGGCGATATCACGGTTACAACGGACATTTTTATAGATGAAGTGGGGATTTTCCGGTTCTGAATTTTGTCTTCTCTTATATTTCAGTTGAAGATGGCGATTTCCCGGTTCCAACGGACATTTTGGCCTAATTTTGTCTTCTCTCATATCATTTAATAAAACGATCCATATATTCCAGAAAATGTGAAATAGCTCGGAGCTCAGAAATATCTGCAAAAATGTCCGATGGAACCGGGAGATCGCCAAATTCTACAGGAAAACAAGAGAAGACAAAATTAGGCCAAAAATCATATCCTTTAATAAAACAATCCATATCTTCCAGAAAATGTGGAAAATAGCATAAGCTCAGACAAATCCTCAATATGTAAGTTGGGACTGAGAAAATGCCATCTTCAAATGAAATATAAAAGAAGACAAAATTAGGCAAAAAATCATATCATTTAATAAAAAGATCAACATCTTTAACATAAAAATAAGAGAAGACAAATTTAGGCTAGAAAAATCATAACAATTAATAAAAAGATCCATATCTTTCATAAAATGTGGAAAATTGCACCAGGATCAGGAAATGATTTATAAAAATCTTTTCAGTTAAACATGACGATATCACGGTTACAACAGACATTTTTATAGATGAAGATGGTGATTTCCCGGTTTCGAATTTTGTCTTCTTTTATATTTCAATTGAAGATGGCGATTTCTCGATTTCAACAGACTTTTTTTTGGCACAACTTTGTCTTCTCTAATATCATTTAATAAAACGATCCATATATTCCAAAAATATGAAAAATAGCACGGAGCTCAGGAATATCCGCAAAATGTCCGTTGGAATCGGGAGATCGCCAACTTCTAGTGGAAAAATAAGAGAAGACAAAATTAGGCCAAAAATCAATCATTTAATAAAACGATCAATATCTTCTAGAAAATGTGGAAATAGCCTGGAGCTTAGAAAAATATGCAAAAATTTCCTTTAGGACCAGAGAATGCCACCTTCAACTGAAATAAAAGAGAAGACACAATTAGGCCAAAAAATCATATCTTTCATGATAAAGATTGCCATCTTCAACTTGAAATTAAGAGAAAATAAATTTAGTTTATAAAAATTATATCATTTAGTAAAAAGATCCATATCTTCCATAAAATGCAGAAAATAGCCCGAAGCTCAGAAAAATGCACAAAAATGTTTATTGGAACTGGGAGATCGTCATCTTCAACTTAAAAATCATAGAAGACAAACTTAAGCTATCAAAATCATATCATTTAATAAAAAGATCCATATCTCCCATAGAGTAAAGAAAATAGCATCGATTCAGAAAAACCGAAAAAATGTCCATTGGAACCTGGAGATCGCCATGTTTAGCTTAAAAAAGAGAAGACAAATTTTGTTAATATAAATCATATCATTTAATATAAATGTTCTTATTTTCCATAAAATGTAGAAAATATCCTCGAGCTCAGAAAAATTCGTAAAAATATCCGTCTGAACCGAGAGACTGCCAAATTTAACAAAAAAAGTGAAGACAAAAATTAGGCTTAAAAATCATATCATTTAATAAAACATCGATATCTTTCAGATAATGCAAAAAATAGGCCATAGCACAGAAAAATCCGCAAAAATATCTGTTGGTTCCGGGAGATCGCCATCATCTACGGAAAAATACGAGAATAAAAAATTAGGCCAAAAAGCATAACATTTAGTAAAACGATCGATATCTTCCAGAAAAATATAGAAAATAGCCCGGAGTTCAGAAAAATCCACAAAAAATGTCTATTGAAACTGGGAGACCGCCATCTTCCAGTGAAAAATAAGAGAAGATATATAAAAATCCTAACATTTAATAAAAATATCCATTACGATAATAAAATGCAGAAAATAGCGTCGAGGTCTGAAAAATCTGCAAAAATTTCCATTGAAACTGGGAGATCGCCATCTTCAATTGAAAAATAAGAGAAGACAAAATTAGGATAGAAAAATCATCTCATTTAATAAAAAGATATATATCTTACAGAAAATGTTGGAAATAGTCACGAGCTGAGAAATATCGACAAAAATGTCCGTTGGAACCAGGATATTGCCATCTTCAACTGAAAAATAAGAGAAGACAAAATTAGCCTACAAAAATCATATAATGTAATAAAAAGACTATATCTTCAAGAAATTGTAGAAAATAGCCCAGAGCTACGAAAAATCCGCAAAAAAATGTTTGTTAGAACCAGGAGATCGCCATATTCAACTGGAAAATAAGAGAAGACAAAATTATGCCAAAATATCATATCATTAATAAAACGATCCAAGTCTTCAAAAAATGTGGAAAATAGGCCGGAGCTCAGAAAAATCCGCAAAAATTTTCGTTGGAACCGGGAGATCAACATCATCAACTGGAAAATAAGAGAAGACAAATTTAGGCAGAAAAATCATGTCATTTAACAAAAAGATAAATATCTTTCATAAAATGTAGAAAATTGCACCAAGCTCAGAAAATCGTAAATAAAAATATTTTAAATTGAAGATGGTGATATTCCTGTTACAATGGACATTTTTATAGATGAAGATGGTGATTTCCTACTTCCGAATTTTGTCTTCTTTTATCTTTCAGTTGAACATGGCGATTTCTCGGTCACAACAAACAGTTTTAGCCTAATTTTTTTCTTCTCCGATATCATTTAATAAAAGGATCCCTATCTTCCAAAAAATGTGAAAAAAGCCCGTACCTCAGAAATATCGGCAAAAATATTTGTTGGAACTAGGAGATCGCCAATTCAACTAGAAAATAAGAGAAGACAAAATTAGGCCAAAAATCATTTCATTTAATAGAATGGTCACTACAAGAAAGGCAGACGTTTTTAGCGGTTAACGATTACGTTTGTGGCAGGTCAGAACCGCCTTTAACAAATGTTCAAGCGGTTTAACAAGCCGCTACTAAAACGGCCGTGAGAAATAACGTTAGTAGCGGTTACGAACCGCTTCAAACAGACCGCCTGTAAACAGTACTTCTAGCGGTTATGAACCGTCATAAACTTAATTTTTCACGGCAAAAAAATATTTTTTACCTGGCGGTTTAAAATATGAATAAATTTTATAGCGGTTAAAAACCGCCATAAAAACAAATATTGTGGCGGTTAAGAACCGCCATAAACTGAAAATAATTCTTTTAAAAACCTGAAAATTTATTTTGTGTCAGTTCTTAACCGCCAATAAAGCGCACATAAAATTTTATTTGTGGCGGTTTAGAACCGCTACAACATATTTTAATTAATAAAAAAAGAAAAAGTTGTGGCTGTTCTTAACCTCCACAAATGAATGTAAATTATAAAAAAAATAAATAACTGAAAATAACATAATATTTACACAAAAATGTAATTATTAATACACAAAATGTCAATCTTTAACTGCAAACAAATATTGGAAGGAAACACATTTACATAGATATTGTATTTTCATCCTTCCAACAAGAAAAATACTATGCCAAGAAGATCATTGCAGATAGAGTTATACTTGTATGTTCAAATATATATTCAGCAAATATATATTCAGTCAAATATATATTCAGAAAATATATATTCCATCAAATATATATTCAGCAAATATATATTCAGCAATCTGGACATCAAACAATACAACATTATCCAAATGCATTCCCTATTTTAAGACGAATGAATAAATATGATCATATTAGTAAAATTATGAATGCCAAAGCAAATTCAGATTAGAACATTTGTAATTTGTATCTGTTTACATCCATACTCCCTCATACAACAATATTATATTACTGAAATTCAGATGATTAGCTACAACAAGATCTTGAACTCAAAACAATGGGAATAACAGAAACATTGCTAGACATAAAAGAATGTTCAGCTTACGGCAAGAGCATTATTGGAGAGATTTTAGAACAAAGTAACCAGGAATGAAGAGACTAGCTCATTTATCTTGACAGTTTGTGCAATAACGGCAACAAACACAATTATCGAAAGCAACAGGAAAATATTGACTACAAACAAATAATGGAAGGAAACACATTTACATAGATATTGTATCTTCATCCTTCCGACAAGAAAAATACTATGCCAAGAAGATCATTGTAGATAGAGTTATACGTGTATGTTCAAATGTATATTCAGCAATCGGGACATCAACAATACAACATTATCGAAATGCATGTCCCTATTTTAAACAATGAATACATATGATCATATTTGTAAAATTAAGAATGCTAAAGCACACATGCACACATGCAGTGTGATCCTTTAAAAGTAATTTATGCCATTATGTATATTTTTCATATAACAAGAATACTAGATTCTTCCAGTTTTCTGATTGCAATATTAGTATTGCTGGTTTCATGTTGGGTCTCTTTTTAATCCTTCTCAAATTGTTGTCCTAAAATTCTATGGTTGTTCATGGAAACAGTTAATGATGAAGTTCAGCTGCATGTAACAATTTGTACTTGACATGAATATTTACTGAATATATGCAAAAATGACTAGATTTGCAATGAAATGCTCTTATAATATAGCCCTGAACTCTTCAGCTTGGATCAACATCAACCATTATCAAACTTGTACCTTTCTTTTGCATAATCTAGCATCAAAATAAAATCCGACACCAGAATCTGTCCATGTTGTCGCAGATTCCCCAATAACAATACCCATAACCCTCTGACAATGCGATGTATAACGTCAAATTCTACCACATCCTAGTCGACAAGTTCCATCATACCTAATGATGGCTTCTCACCTGAGAACACCAGTAGATTTCATTATACAGTGCAAAGCAGCCCTTCAAATCATAAGATTATGGGAACCACGGCCTTAGCTTTTCACTCTCGTGATTCCTTCAAATCATAAGAAATATACTATGCCAAGAAGATCATTGCTGATAGAGTTATGCTTGTATGTTCAAATATATATTCAATATATATTCAGCAATCGGGCCATCAAACAATACAACATTATCGAAATGCATGTCCCTATTTAAAACAAAATGAACATATGATCATATTTGTAAAATTATGAATGCCAAAGCAAATTCAGATAGGATTATTCCATTAGGCTCAACGTCTCAGACAACTGCCCACAACAGCCCTCCTTACTGGCAGGGGTTATTTAATTACAGTGTTTTATTCAATAAACCTACCCACAACATTATTCTTAACATTTTGAACAGATTTGACAGCGGTAACTGAAATGGTACATGGTGAGCAAAAAGATACAAGCTAGGTACATGTAATCTCAATTAGTTTCTTGGAGTCAAATTGTAGATGTGCATATGTAATATGGGGAGTGCCACTAACTCTCATAATTAGCCTGCTGATCTCCTCTACAAATGCTAAGTTACAGGTTATACTCGATTTTCCCACCACATCGACTACTTTTAGCAACACAAATTCACTTCTGCATTGAAGAAAGTTTTTATAAGTTTCCAAACGAAACTTTTCATACTGTGAGACTGTTGGTGGTGGACCTCGTCACTTGTTGCTTGCAGTAGGAGCCATCATTTGTTTTAGTTAGGCAGTTATACAAAGCATTAAATCAAAGGGTCAGCTAATTTTTTGCAATGTACATTGCAATTGGAATACTAGGGGATCAGGTGTTGATTGCAGATGGAGAAGACAACTAAAAAGAGTGGCCTTATGTCCTCACAGGAGCCAAATGTGGTGAGCAGGATAGGGAAGACTCCATGAACTGAAAAATTGTGGAGCGTTAATAGTTGCAAATTAAAGATCACAAGAAGGAAAATGCAACACACTTCCTAATATCAGAAATCACCAAAAGGTTAAAAGGATAAACCATCATGAAAAGAAAGAACAGTTCTGACAAATGTAAATAAATAATAGTAAAAGAACCAACACATGATCTACACATCTAACTGGAATTTAAACCAACTATCAGCTCAGAAATCCCAGTGGACAAGTCCACTGAAGACGCTCCTTTCTTGCGCTTGCGTACACTGCTACCTTCACCATCTGATGTCATATGTAACTGCAATAAATTCACAAATTAAACAAGTTACAAGTGAGGACTCCCAGGCCAAAAAATACATATTATGAATGCAATAAATGTTTGTATGATGGACCAACACCACCATAAACTGATTTGCTATGCCACTAATGAAATAATGTCCATGTAAGATTGCAAACCAAATATGACGATGAGCTAGATAACATGTCAAAAAATCAGATGCACATGAACAATATACTGAAACTGAAAGCTATACTCAAAAGCTACATACCTGGATTGAACTCCAACATGCACACAAATATCTAAATCAATCTGAACTCATAAAAATATATTTAGTGTAGACAATGTGCAGCAATCTTGAATGAACTCAATCTGCAGAGAATTTGCATTGCACTCAAAACTACATAAAGCTTCTGATATTCTGCAAATATCTCTCATGTGTATAACAATTACTGTTTCAGGTCAAAAAAGGCTGCATCTGAATAATGGGCAGCAACATATGCCAGTAAGTTGAACTGTACAACCTATATGCACATCATTCTACTTTTACAGCTAAAATGATTTATATGAAGGAGCAAACAATGCAGCTAAAATGATTTATACTGGATCCTTTGGCATTTTTTAAAGAAGGTTTCTTGTTCTAATAACTTTACACAATCTGCAGGGATACATTGTGATGTATGCATGGTTGACAAATAGATCTTGCCCAACTTCCTACCATACATGATGTCAAATTGCCATCTGTTTTTGTGGCATGCATCGATGTTTTGTCAGCCATGTAAAAAAATTTCGGAGTTCTAAAGTCGAAAACATGAAAAACTTTGAGCTGTTTTCCATCAATAAACCACATTTAAATAAAAAGATAGGGGCTATATAAATTTTTCCCTAAAAACAGTACACCATAAATCCGGTTCATTACTTAATAAATTGCACAAAACCAACCTAAAGTCTAATTTCGTAAGTTGCATGCTGCTTTAAACATGGAGATTTAAACTCTCAGATTGCTGCGATTCATATATCGTTTGAAATTTACCTCACATTTCAAACTTCCAATCTCTGAGCGGTTATCAATCTGATATAAATAAGTGCTTCATCCGGGAAAAAGCTTTTTTTTCCCAGTCTTCTCACCGCCGGTAACGTTTAGAAACACACCATTTATTTCTGTTCGATACTGTTTTTTGGGGGCTTTTTGATTGTCTTTTGGCAAGCGTATGTCAGTACGGCTATGTGTATTATAACAAGTATGTCTAATATGCTAAACAAATTTTAGATAAAAAAAGAAGAGTGTGGTTAACAATTCGGCAGCTTACATGGCAGGGAGCAAACCCCTGAAATCTTCTAAGTACTTTAAGATACACTAACACAAGAAGTAATTTTGGAAGCGCTTCCAATTCTGAATAGAATTCAGACACTTCCATGGAACCAAACAGATGCACTTCTATCTCTTGGTTCATAATATATGCAAATGGTATTACAACTACTCCATGGATTGTCTAAAACTCTAAATAGTTAATAAAGCATAGAAACAGTATGTCTTACCAACCTAAATAGTTATCGTAAAGCCTTACCAGACTCATTTAACTATCACAAGAAAAAAAATCGATTTTATATTGATTATCTTATTTCTTTTACATGCATTTCATAACAACATTTATGTTAAAAATATATGAGGCAGTAGTAATGTTGCAAAAAGTTAGTTGGATACTTATGGTCCTATAAGAAACATGCAAAATAGAATATAACCATGCAATGAGATTGAGGAACAATACACTCGCAGAATGTTTTCATAGGAACAATGCGCTTAAATAGCGTGTTTTCCATTTAAACAAAAATAATTTGGTTGATGAAAGTTAATTTGGACTATGCATGTATACTCTTGCAAGAGCCATATGAAATAGAACATAACCCATGTGATGGTACACGGAGCAATACACTTGTAGAAAGTTGCCACATGAACATTACACTTGCAAAGAGTTGTTTTTGTTTTGGCAATGGTAATTTGTTTTGGACACTTGTAACCTCATAAAAAATAGAATGTAATCTGTGTGAAACTATTAATTGTAAAACTAAAAGGTTGCAATTAGAAACACTCCACCAGCAGAGAGTTGTTTCTGATTGAACATTAATTTGGATTGAACATTTTTAATCCCATTAGAGACAAACAAAATATAATATACATATGATGAGATCAATACTATTGTTGTAACAGGTTAATGAATGTTTAAGTTCTATGAAGCAGGTCCGAATCAATCCATCTTTCCCTACATAGTAATCTCAGAATTAATCCACTAGAAATAATAAGTTAAAAACCCGAGGATAATCTGCATATCTCTTGAAAATAGACTAAAAGGATGACAAATTTCTCATGTGCGCAACACCCCGAATATGCATATAATCCAGCAGAAATTTAGATAATGCAACCAAAAAGTCACAAAATAGCCGACATTCAGAAAAGGAAACTCCACTTAATACCCATGCTACCAGTAAAAGACTTTATTATTTCTATTTTGGACCAAGGGCAAGTTAATGTGAGTCAAGATGAGCAAAAACTATGTATGGTATTTAACTAATTTCAGAATATATCCTAATTTCAGAATACATGCTATAATCCAGTTGAAATAATAAGTTCAAAAACCAAGGATAATCTGCAAATCTCTTGAAAATAGACTATAAGGAGGATAGATTTCAGTTGCTACCTAAAACTTTGTATTCATAGCATACTTTCTTAAAATGTTGTCAATAAAATGACCTATTTGTATCTAATTTGCAAGCTCCCGTGCAAAAGATAGTCGATATCAGCATACCGGAACACATGCATATTATGGAAGCGCATCCTTCACCCATATAATATGACATCATGGACGCAGAATGTAGAATGGCGTTACAAAAATTCAAATCAACTTGGGGAAGTAGAAATCAAGACTAAAAACCTGAAATTTATCCAAAAAAATACCTGAATAAAGCTCTCTAATGCCTCCATTCGCAATCTGAAATTTATATCTATGTTAGCTACCAACATAAATTATGCGTGAGAGAAATTTGGGAACCATTCGCATACCTGAGCGGATTTGCAAACTAGGTCACAAAAATTCATATCAACTAGGGGAAGTAGAAATCAAGACTAAAAATCTGAAATTTATCCAAAAAAACCTGAATAAAGCTCGCAAAGGCCTCCCTTCACAATCTGAAATATATATTTGTGTCAGCTACCAACATAAATTTATGCATGAGAGAAACTTGGGAACCATTCCCATACCTAAGCCGATTTGCAGACTAGGTCACTAGAATTTGCGATCGGCTCGAAGAAATCGTAGAAAACTTGGAAGAAATCAAAGAACCTCGCTCGAATTTGAGATCGGCTCAAAGGATTCGAAGAAAACTCAAAAGATATCGAAGAAACTCACTCAGATTTGAGATCGGCTCGAAGAAAATTCAGAAGAACCAGAGGGGATTTGAGATCGGCTCGGACTTGAGGTCGCCCGGTTTGAGATTGGGATGAAATCATAGAAAAGTGGCATGAAAACGAAGAAATCGATGAAATCTTGAGAAGATATCGATGAAACTGCACGGATTAAAGATCGGCTCGAAGAAAACTCATAAGAAACCTGAGGGGATTTGAGATCGGCTCGAATTTGAGGTCGGTCAAATTTGATATTGGGATGAAATCGATGAAATCGAAGAAATAGTGGGAAGCTATCGACGAACCTCGAAGGCAATCGCTCGAAGAAATCGACGAAATCAATGAATAAATCTTCACCTCGGTGAGTGGAAGATATAGACTTTTTCTAGCGGTTTTAAACTGCTAAACCTTATTTTATTTCTAGCGGCTACGAACCGCTATAACGTGGTTACTACGGTTGTAAACCGCTACGACAAATCATGTTATAGTATAAGTGATTTATTTACAACGTGAGAAAATCTGTAGCGGTTCAGAACCGCTAGTCCGAAAAATATTTTTCCCTTTTCCCCCGTGTTGTTCCCGCGGTTTTTTTGTTATCTTTTTTTAAATATTGTGACGGTTTCGAACCGCTACAAAATACTGCATTAGTAGTAGCGGGTCGGAACCGCTACAAATATAACTATTTTTGGCGGTTTTCTGAACCGCTACTAACATAACCGCTATAAACCACCCTGTTTTTTGTAGTGGGTCCATATCTTCCAGAAAATGTGGAAAATAGCCCGGAGCTTAGAAAAATCAGCAAAAATGTCCTTTGTGACCGAGAGAATGCCATCTTCAACTAAAATATAAGAGAAGACAAAATTAGGCCAAACAATCTTATCATTCAATATAAAGATCGGGATGTGAACCAACCCATCAAATTACAAACTGAAGACCTAATTCTAAGTGAAGGCCCAATGACAAGAGGATGGCTAAAAAGAATGCAAGATGCAATGGGGCCCAAGTAGAAGCTTGCTGGCCCAAGAAAGTTGTGCTAAAAAAGAAGCAAATCAGGCCTTAATCTTGCTAATCCAAGCCCAAGAAAATTAAGGCCCAAGATTGGATAATTCTGAATTATTTGGAGAATAAGAAGAGTCATTTCCAATCGAACTTCAGAATTCATTGGGAATATCAAGAGTCATGTGCAACCATTAATTCTGAATTCAGGGGAGATGAAGAGTCATGCCATTAAATCTGAATTCATGGAGAGATGAAGAGTAATAACATTAATTATGAATTAATGGGGAGATGAAGAGACATACCATTAAAATCTGAATTCATGGGGAGATCAAGAGTCATACTATTAACTCTGAATTCATGGAGAGATCAAAAGCCATTAGTGATCTTTAATTAGTGTCTTTTGAAGAGTCTTTTCATTACCAAAGCTCTACCTATAAATAGATCATGTAATCCTTTGTAACATGCATCAATCAGATTATCAATTCAGAATTTGAGTGTTCTCTCATATTGTGTGAGTTTCTACCTTGCCTTGTCAATCTTCCTTATAAGATTGGGGATCCAAATCTGCAAAAGCCCCCAATTCGTGCTTCAACCCAAGTGCGTTGATGTGTGCATTGGTTAAACTCGTGATCGTGGTTGGGCAAGTGGTCTAAATAGCAGATCACATTCTTTTTAACATTGGTTGGTTATTTGCATTTGTCATGTCAGTGAACCATCCTTATCCAGAGCTTATCACTCCTTATTTCCTATCACTTATTCTGGAGTGTGATGCTTATATCCTTCTTTTAAGTTTGTTTTCGAGTTTCTTGAACATCCTATGCCGTGAAGATCGGGCCACCTCTCTGGATTCACATCATATGGTATCAGAGCCCCAGGTAGACACGGTAGGGTTCTTTCAATCATTTTATTGCTTCAAAAAAATTCTCTTTCAAATCCTTTCCTTTCCTTTATTTCTGCCAAAACAAGAAACTTTCCAAAATCTGTCACTTAGTTTATATTCTTAGTGTGCAAAAATTTTGTTTTAACTTTCAACTTTTGAGAGCCTTTGTTTGTTTGCTGTTTATTTAGTTTGTACAAGCACCCAAATAAGCAAAAAAAAAATCAAAAAAGAGTAAAGCTTGGTAAAAAATGAGAAAGAAAAACGAATAGTGGTGCTCAATTCAGTTCTTACATTCTGTTATCTTACAAATTTCATAGCTCTTATTGTTGGTCTTTTGTCTTGTACTACTAAGAAATTCCCTTCTTTTCATTGAATTCCTACTCTAGACCTAATCCTACTTCAGGCCTAAACCCATCCATTATTCACAATTTTACCAACCACCACTACATACTTGGCTAAAGTGAGTAATTGGCATTATTGGATTACTCAACAAGGATATGGGTTGCATACGAGCTAAGGAAAGATTCTGAGGGAATTGTGAGTTGGTGATATTATCAAGAGTGTATTTTTTTTTCACTAACATGGCAGGAAATCTAGAAGATACTACACAACATGGAGAATCATCTTTTCAAATGCAAGCATTGGTGAGCCATCTTGAGAGATTATTTGACAGAAAGCTAGAACGAATCCATGAACGATTAGATCAAATGGAGAATCAAGTTTCTACACAACAAAATCCTCCAAACAATCAAGAACAACCTCATGGAGATACGGAGAGCCAAGTTAATGTGGATGAATTTGAAGATCACCAGCCAAGAAGAAGGAGATTTCATCGTAATGAACAAAGCAGACATAGAAACCGAGGAGACAACATTGGTGGAATTAAAATCAAAGTATCTTCTATTCAAGGCAAAAATGATCCTGATGCGTATTTGGAGTGGGAAATGCGTGTTGAGCAAATTTTCTCATGACATGACTACTCTGAAGGTAACAAGGTGAAGCTTGTAGCTCTTGAGTTTACTGGTTATGCTCTTATTTGGTGGGATCAGGTGCAAAAGGAAAAAGAATGATATGGAGAACGTCCCATTAGTACTTGGACAGAAATGAAATCAACAATGAGAAGGAGGTTTATTCCATCTTATTACCATAGAGAACTTCGTCAAAAACTGCAACGGCTCAATCAAGGCTCTAAGAGTGTAGATGAGTATCACAAAGAGATGGAGATTGCCATGATTCGAGCAAATGTAATGGAGGACAGAGAAGTAACAATGGCTCGTTTCTTGCGTGGCCTTAATCTTGATATTGCTGATGCTGTAGAGATGCATCACTATGTAGAGTTTCAGGAGATGGTCTACCAAGCCATAAAGGTAGAACAACAACTAAAGAGGAGAAATGCTGCAAGGAAGGGCTCTAATTCTTTTAGCCTTTGGAAGGTAAGTTCAAAGAGAGATACTCCATCTAGTTCGAAGGAGAATACTTCGAAGAAAGTTGAGAAGATAGCTGATATTTCGAAGAAGACGTAAAGTGAAGCAAATACTTCTAGAAGCCGTGACATAAGATGCTTCAAATGCCAAGGGAGAGGACACACTTCCAGCGAGTGCCCTAACAAGCGTACCATGATCATCAATAACCATGGTAACTGGGAGGCTGAAGAAGAAGAATCTGATGAAGAAGATGAGATGCTGCTTGAAGATGATGACGGAGAAATTCCTGCCGAAGGAGAATTTCGTGTGACTAGAAGTGCACTTAGCATTCAAATGAAGGAGGAAGAGAACAACCAAAGAGAGAAATTATTCCACACACTCTGCATAGTCCAAGGAAAAGTATGCAGTGTAATCATAGATGGAGGAAGTTGCAGCAATGTAGCAAGTGCTGAATTTGGGGAGAAGTTGAGTCTTCCAACCTTCAAGCATCGACAACCCTACAAGCTACAATGGCTCAACGAATGTGGAGAGTTGAAGGTAACAAAACAAGTCACAATCCTATTTTCTATTGGCAAATATAGAGATGAATTAATCTGTGACGTTGTTCCCATGCATGTCATCTCTTGTTGGGCAAACCGTGGTAGTTTGATCGTTGTGTAACACATGACGGGTACTTAAAACGTTATTCTTTTGTACTCGAGGGGAGCCTATAACCCTCCTTCCATTATCCCCAAAAAAATAATGGAAGGTCAAATAAAGAGAGAAAATAAAAGAGAAAGTGAGAAAGGCAAAATGATTCAGCAAGAAGAGAGTAAAAATGAGAGTGAGAAAAAGATGAAAGATTTGAGTGGAGAAAAAGAGAGTAAACTGAGAGAAAGTTCAAAAAGAAAAGAAGAGAAAAGAGAAAAAAGAGAGGAGTTTTCTAGTGGCAAAAAGAAGTGAGATTAAGCAAGCTTTGTTTTCTTAACTAAACCTCCTAGTACTTGTGTACAAAGAGGCAATGTTGAATACTAACGACTTAACCTCTCCTTTGCCTAGTGTTGTTTTATCTCTTTTGCAGGAATATGAAGATGTCTTTCCTGATGAGATACCGCTAGGTTTGCCACAAATTAGGGGCATAGAGCATCAAATTGATCTTATTCCTGGAGCATCTTTGCCTAATCGTCCAGCATACCACACTAATCCTGAAGATACTAAGGAGATTTAAAGGCAAGTTCAAGAGTTGATGAGCAAGCGATACGTGAGAGAGAGCCTCAGTCCTTGTGCAGTTCCGGTATTGCTTGTAGCCAAGAAAGATGGTACTTGGAGCATGTGCGTTTATTGCAGAGCCATTAACAACATCACGGTAAGATATCGTCATCATATTCCTAGGTTAGATGATATGCTAGATGAATTATCTGGTTCAACTATCTTCTCCAAAATTGACTTAAAAAGTGGTTATCATCAAATAAGAATGAAAGAAGGAGATGAATGGAAAACTACATTAAGACTAAACATGGATTATATAAATGGTTAGTTATGCCTTTTGGACTAACTAATGCACCTAGCACATTCATGCGGTTAATGAATCATGTCTTTCGGGCCAACAATTTTATCTGTGCAAAATTCATGGTTGTTTACTTTGATGATATTCTTGTGTATAGCAGAACCATAGAGGAACACATGGATCATCTTAGACAAATTCTAAAGGTTCTAAGAAACGAGAAATTGTTTGGCCATTTGAAAAAGTGTGATTTTTGCACAGATAAAATTGTTTTTCTTGGCTTTGTTATTAGTAGCACAGGTGCTGCAGTGGATGAAGAGAAGATTAAAGAAATCCAAGATTGGCCAACCCATACAACTGTTGGACAAGTCAGGAGTTTTCATGGACTTCCAAGCTTTTACGGAAGGTTTGTGAAGGATTTAGTACACTGGCAGCACCACTGAATGAATTGACCAAGAAGGATGTCCGATTCAATGGGGAGAAGCTCAAGAGAAAGCTTACCAAATTCTTAAAGAGAAGCTAACTCAAGCTCCTCTACTGGCACTTTCTGATTCAATGGAATGCCAAGAACCATTGTGTCAGATCGAGATGCCAAATTCTTAAGCTATTTCTAGAAGACTTTGTGGGGCAAGTTTGGGACAAAATTATTGTTTTCTACTACTTGTCATCCACAAACTGATGGACAAACTGAAGTTGTGAATAGGACACTATCCTCTTTGTTAAGAACAATCATCAAGCAACTGGGGGAGTGTTTGCTACATGTGGAGTTTGCTTATAATAGGGCTATTCATTCCACTACTAAGTTTTCACCATTTGAAATTGTTTATGGATATAATCCTATTGCACATATTGACTTGATTCCTCTACCTTTGCAGGAAAGAGCTAATATGGATGGAAAGAAGCGTGCTGAATTTGTCAAACAAATCCATGAAAAAGCACATCAGAATATCAAAAGAATGGCTCAAAAGTATTCCGATCGAGCTAACAAAGGAAGAAAGTGGATGATTTATGAGCCTAGAGATTTGGTGTGGCTACATCTTAGGAAAGAAAGGTTTCCTGATAAAAGGAAGTCCCAACTCATGCCTAGGGGAGATGGACCTTTCCGAGTCCTTGAGTGAATCAATAATAATGCTTACAAGCTTCAACTATCAGGTGAGTATGGTGTGAGTGCTACGTTTAATGTTTCTGACATGTCTCCTTATTTTGGTGCAGATGTTGAAGAGTTGAGGACGACTCCGTTTCAAGAGGGGGAGGATGATGTGAACCAGTCCATCAAATTACAAACTGAAGACCTGATTCTAAGTGAAGGCCCTATGACAAGAGGAAGGCTAGAAATAATGCAAGATGCAATTGGGGCCCAAGTAGAAGCATTGCTGGCCCAAGAAAGTTGTGCTAAAAAGAAGCAGATCGGGCCTTAATATTGCTAATCCAAGCCCAAGAAAATTAAGGCCCAAGATTGGATAATTCTAAATTATTTGGAGAATAAGAAGAGTCATTTGCAATCAAACTTCAGAATTTATAGGGGAATATCAAGAGTCATGGGCAACCATTAATTCTGCATTCATGGGGAGATGAAGAGTCATACCATTAATTCTGAATTCATGTGGAGATAACGAGTCATACCATTAAAATCTGAATTCATGGGGAGATCAAGAGTTCATACTATTAACTCTGAATTCATGGGGAGATCAAGAGCCATTAGTGGTTTTTAATTAGTGTCTTTTAAAGAGTCTTTTTAGTTTCCAAAGCTATACCTATAAATAGAGCATGTAATCCTTTGTAACAGGCATTAATCAGATTATCTATTCAGAATTTGAGTATTCTCTCATATTGTGTGAGTTTCTGTCTTCTTTAGCTCTTGTGGAACCTTGCCTTGTCAATCTTCCTCATAAGATTGGTGATCCAAATCTGCAAAAGCCCCCAATTCGTGCTTCAACCCAAGTGCGTTGCTGTGTGGATTGGTTAAACTCGTGATCGTGGTTGGGCAAGTGGTCTAAGTAGCAGGTCACGTTCTTTTCAACGTTGGTTGGCTATTTGCATTTGTCATATCAGTGAACCATCCTTATCTAGAGCTTATCACTCCCTATTTCATATCACTTATTCTGGAGTGTGATGCTCATATCCTTCTTTTAAGTTTATTTTCGAGTTTCTTGAACATCCTACGCCGTGAAGATCGGGCCACCTCTCTGGTTTCACATCAGATCACCATCTTCAAATGGAAAATAAAAGAAGACAAACTTTGGTTATAAAAATCATATCATTTAATAGAATATGATATCTTCTGTAAAATGTAGAAAATGGCCCTGAGCTCAGAGCAATCCGCAAAAATGTAAGTTGGAACACCGGGAGATCACAACTTCAACTTAAAAAATCATAGAAGATAAACTTAATCTATAAAAATCATATCATTTAATAAAATGATCCATATCTTCTATAGAATAAAGAAAATAGCATCAAGCTTTGAAAATCCGAAAAAAGGTTCGTTGGAACCGGGAGATCCCTATGTTCAACTTAAAAATAAGTGAAGACAAAATTTGGCAATAAAAATCATATCATTTAATATAAAAATTCATATTTTCCTTAAATGTAGAAAATATCCCTGTGCACAGAAAAATCCGCAAAAATATCTGTCGGAATCAGGAGATCGCTAAATTTAAAAATAGAAAACAAAATTCGGCCAGATATTTAAAACGGTCGATATCTTCCAGATAATATAGAAAATCGCCCAGAGCTCGGAAAAATCTGCAAATATATCCTTTGGAACGGAGAGATCGCTAAATTTAACAATAAAAGAAAACAAAATTCGACCAAAAAATCATAACATTTAATAAAACGGTCGATATCTTCCAAATAATACAGAAAATAGCCATGTGCTCAAAAAATCCGCAAAAATATCCATTGGGACTTGGAGATCACTACAATCAACGAAAAAATATGAGAAGATAAAATTAGGCCAAAATCATATCATTTAATCAAACAATCGATATCTTTCAGAAAATACAGAAAATAGCCTCGATGTCAGAAAAATTTGCAAAAATGTCTGTTGGAAATGGGAGACCGCCATCTTCAAGTGAGAAATAAGAGAAGACAAAATTAGGCTCGAAAAATCATATCATTTAATAAAGAGATCCATATCTTCTAGAAAATGGAGAAAATAGCCCCAAGCTCAGAAAAATCCACAAAAATGTCCGTTGGAACCGAAAGATCGCCATATTCAACTTAAAAATAAGAGTAGTCAAAATTAAGCCAAAAAAATCATATCATTTAATAAAAACTTACATATCTTCCACAAGAAGTAGAAACAGGCCCGAGGCCAGAAAAATCCGCTACATTGTATGTTGGTACTGGGAGATCCCCAGGTTCAACAGAAAAATAAGAGAAGACAAAGATATGCTATAAAAATCATACCATTTAATAAAAGATCCATATCCGACAGAAAATGTAAAAATACACCCGTTCTCAGAAAAATCTGCAAAAATATCTGTTGGGACTGAGAGGTCGCCATCTTCAACTGAAAATAACAGGAGACAAAATTAGGCTAACAAAATAATATATTTCAATACAAAAGATCCAAATCTTCCAGAAAATGCAGAAAATAGTCCCGAGCTCAGGAAAAATACGCAAAAAATGTCCGATGGAACCGGAAGATCACCATGTTAAACTTAAAAAATAAGAGAATAGAAAATTAAGCCAAAACATATCTTTAATAAAAAGATCAATATCTTTCAGAAAATTTAGGAAATAGCCCCGAGCTCAGAAAAATCAGCAAAAATATCCGTTGGAACCGGGAGATGGCCATCTTCAGCTGAAAAATAAGAGAAGAGAAACCTTGGTTATGAAAATCTATTGTTCAATAAAACACCCATATCTTCCAAAAAATGTAGAAAATAATCTCGAGCTCAGAAAAATCTGCAACAATATCTGATGGAACCTGGAGATTGCTATCTACAACTTAAAAATAAGAGAAGTCAAAATTATGATTTAAAAATCATATCATTTAATTCAAGAACCATATCTTACTAAAAATGTAAAATATAGTGCCGAGCACAGAAAAATCTGCAAAAAAATCCATTAGAACTGGGAGATTGTCGTCTTCAACTGAAAAAAGGAAAGACAAAATTTGGCCAAAAAATCTTATCAATTAATAAAAAATCCATATTTCCAAAAAATGTAGAAAATATTCCAGATCTCAGAGAAGTCCGCAAAATGGCTGTTGGAACCGGGAGATCGTTATATTCAACTGAAAATAAGAGAAGATAAAATTAGGCTATAAAAATCATCTCATTTAATATAAAGATCCATATCTTGCAGAAAATGTAGAAAATAGCCCCGAGCTTAGAAAAATCTGCAAAAAGTTACATTGAAACCGGGAGATCGCCTTCTTCAATTAAAAAGGGAAGAGAAGACAAAATTAGGCCAAAAATCATATCATTTAATTAAAAAAATACATATCTTTCAGAAAATATAGAAATTAGACTCGAGCTCAGAAAAATCTGCAAAAAGTCAGTTGGAACCGGGAGATTGCCATCTACAAATGAAAAATAAGAGAAGACAAAATTAGGCTATAAAAATCATATCATTATAAAGATCCATACCTTACAAAAAATGTAGAAAATATCCCGTATCTCAAAAAAATCCGTAAAAATGTCCTGGGAACCAATTGGTCGGCATATTTAACAAAATAAATATGAGAAGACAAAATTAGGCCAAAAATCATATCAAACAATCCATATCTTTCAGAAAATGCAAAAAAAAGCCACGAGTTCATAAAAATTCGCAAAAATTTTCGTTTGAACCGGGAGACGCAATCTTCAACAGAAAAATACGAGAAGATAAATTAGACGATAAAAATCATAAAAATATCCATATCTTTCATAAAATTTAGAAAATAGTACCGAGCTCAAAAAAATCGGAAAAAACGTTCGTTGGAATCTAGAGATTGACGTCTTCAATAGAAAAATAAGAGAAGACAAAATTAGAACTTAAAAATCATATCATTTAATATATAGACCCATATCTTCCATAAAATGTAGAAAATTTCACCAAGCTTGAAAAAATCCGAAAAATGTCGGTTGGAACTGGGAGATCGCCATGTTCAACTGAAAAATAAGAGAAGACAAAATTATGATAAAAATCATATCATTTAATATAAAGATCCATATCCTACAGAAAATGTAGAAAAAGGAAAGACAAAATTAGGCCAAAAAATCATATCAATTAATAAAAAATCCACAGCTTCCAGAAAATATAGAAAATATTCCGGATCTCAGAGAAGTCCGCAAAATGTCTGTTGGAACCGGGAGATCGTCGTATTCAACTGAAAAATAAGAGAAGATAAAATTATGCTATAAAAATCATATCATTTAATATAAAGATCCATATCTTACAGAAATGTAGAAAATAGTCCTGAGCTTAGAAAAATCTGCAGAAAAGTCCGTTGGAATAGGGAGATCACCTTCTTTAGCTGAAAACGGGAAGCGAATACAAATTAGGCCAAAAATATCATATCATTTAATTAGCAAAATACATATCTTTTATAGAAATTAGACTCGATCTCAGAAAAATTAGCAAAATAGTCCTTTGGAACTGGGAGATCGCCATCTTCAAATGAAAAATAAGCGAAGACAAAATTAGGCTATAAAAATCATATCATTTATAAAGATCCATATCTTACAGAAACTGTAGAAAATAGCCCGTATCTCGAAAAATCCGTAAAAATGTCATGTGAACCAAGTGGTCGCCATCTTCAACGAAAAAATAAGGTAAGACAAAATCAGGACAAAATCATATCAAACAATCCATATCTTCCAGAAAATGCAGAAAATAGCCCTGAGTGCATAAAAATTCGCAAAAATTTTCGTTTGAACCGGGAGATGCCATCTTCAACAGAAAAATAAGAGAAGATAAACTTAGACAATAAAAATCATATCATTTAATAAAAAATCCATATCTTTCATAAAATTTGGAAAATAGCACCGAGCTCAAAAAAATCGAAAACAATGTTCGTTGGAACCGAGAGTTTTCCATCTTCAATAGAAAAATAAGAGAAGGCAAAATTAGAACCTAAAAAATCATATCATTTAATTTATAGACCCATATATTCCATAAAATGTAGAAAATTTCACCAAGCTCAAAAAAATCCGCAAAAAAATGTCGATTGGAACCGAGAGATCGCCATGTTCAACTTAAAAATAAGAGAAGACAAAATAATGCTTAAAAATCATATCATTTAATATAAAGATCCATATTTTACAGAAAATGTAGAAAATAACGTGGAGTTCATAAAAAATTGCAAAAATGTCCGTTGGGACTGGGAGATCGCTATCTTCAACGAAAAAAAATAAGAGAAGACAAAATTAAAAAAAATTGTATCATTTAATATAACGATCCATATCTTCCTAAAAATGCAAAAAATAGTCCCGATCTTAGAAAAATCGGCAAAATGTCAGTTGGAACAGTGAGATCGACATCTGCAACTTAAAAATAAGAGAAGACAAAATTAGGCCAAAGACAATAACAATTAATAAAAAGATCCATATCTTCTAGAAAATTCAGAATAGCCCAGAGCTTAGAAAAATCGATAAAATGTCAGTTGGAACCTGGAGATTGGAATGTTGAACTTAAAAATAAGAGAAAACAAAATTAGGCCAAAAATCAAATCATTTAATAAAACTATTCATATCTTCCACATAATTTAGAAAACAAGACAGAGCTCAGAAAAATCCGCAAAAATGTCTGATGGAACCGGGAGATCGTCATCTTCAACTGAAAATAAGATAAGCGAAACTTATGTTATAAAAGTCATATCATTTAATAAAAATCTCCATATCATCCAGAAAATGTAGAAAATAGCCTCGATGTCAGAAAAATCAGCAAAAATATCTGTTGGAACGAGGAGATCACCATCTTCAATAGCAAATATAAGAGAAGACTAAAGTAGGGTATGAAAATCATATCATTTAATAGAAAGGATCATGTCTTCAGAAAATGTAGAAAATAACGCCGAACTCAGAAAAATCCGCAAAAATATCTGTTGGAACCGAGAGATCGCACTCTTCAACATAAAAATATGAGAAGCCAAAATTAGGCCAAAAATCATATCATTTAATAAAACAATTCATATCTTCCAGAAAATTTAAAAAACACAGAAAATCCACAAAAATGTTCGTTGGAACCGGGATAACACCCTCAACTGAAAACTTAAAAAAGGCAAAATTAGGCCAAAACATCATATCATTTAATAAAAAGATCGATATCTTCCGAAAAATGTAGAAAAATTGCTTCGAGCTCAGAAACATCCGTCAAAATGTCCGTTGGAACAGGGAAATCGACATATTCAACTGAAAAATACGAGAAGACAAAATTGGGCCAAAAACTCATATCTTTTAATAAATAGAAACATATCTTCCAGAAAATGTAGAAATAGCCCGAAACTCAGAAAAATCTTCAAAAATGTCTGTTGGAACCTGGACATCGCCATCTTCAACAGGAAAATAAGAGAAGACAAAATTAGGCCAAAATATCATATCATTTAATAAAACAATCCAAATCTTCCAAAAATGTGAAAAATAGGCCAGAGCTCGGAAATATCCGCAAAAATGTCCATCGGAACCGGGTGCTCTCAATCTTCAACAAGAATATAAGATAAGACAAAATTAGATCAAAAATCGTATCATTTAATATAAAGATTGCCTTCTGCAGCAAGAAAATAAGAGAAGACAAATTTACGCTAGAAAAATCGTATCAATTAATAAAAAGATCGATATCTTTCATAAAATGTATACTATAGCACCAAACTCAGAAAATGATATATAACAATCTTTTAAGTTGAAGATGGTGATATCCCAGTTACAAAAAAAAATTTCGATGAAGATGACGATTTCCCGGTTCCAAATTTTGTCTTCTATTATATTTCAGCTAAAGATGGCAACTTACTGATTCCGATGGACATTTTTTGGCCTAATTTTTTCTTCACTGATATCATTTAATAAAACGATCCGTATATTCTAGAAAATGTGAAAAATAGCCAGGAGCTCAGAATTATCCGCAAAAATGTCTGTTGGAACCGGGAGATCGCCAAATTTTATAGGAAAAATAAGAGAAGACAAAATTAGGCCAAAAATTATATCATTTAATAAAACGATCCATGGAAAATAGCCCGAAGCTCAGAAAAATCCGCTAAGATGTCTGTTGGGACGAGAGAATGCTATCTTCAAGTGAAATATAAGAGAAGACAACATAAAGGTCGCCACCTTCAACGGGAAAATAAGAGAAGACAAACTTAGTCTATAAAAATCATATCATTTAATAAAAAGATTCATATCTTCCATAAAATGTAGAAAATAGCCCGGAGCTCGGTAAAATCTGCAAAAATGTTTGTTGGAACCGGGAGATCGCCATTTTCAACTTAAAAATAATAGAAGACAAACATAAGCTATAAAAATCATATCATTTAATAACAAGATTCATATCTTCCATAAAATAAATAAAATAGCACAGAGCTCAGAAAATCCACCAAAATGTCCGTTAGAACTGGGAGATCACTATGTTCAATTGAAAAATGAGAAAACAAAATTAGGCAATAAAAATCATATCATTTAATATAAATATGCTTATTTTCCATAAAATGTAGAAAATATCCCCGAGCTCTAAAAAATCAGTAAAAATATCTGTCAGAACAAAGAGATCGCCAAATTTAGCAAAAACAGAGAAGATAAAATTAGGCCGAAAAATCATATCATTTAATAAAACAATCGATATCTTCCAGATAATACATAAAATATGCCATATCACAGAAAAAGCGACAAAAATATCCGTTGCTTTCGGGAGATCGCCATCATCAACGAAAAAAATAAGTGAAGACAAAATTAGTCCAAAAAATCATAACATTTATTAAAACGATCGATACCTTCTAGAAAATACGGAAAATAGCCCCGAGTTCAGAAAAATCTGCAAAAATGCCCATCGGAACCGGGAAACCGGCATCTTTAAGTGAAAAATAAGTGAAGACAAACGTAGGCTATAAAAATCATATCATTTAATAAAAAGATCCAAATCTATAATAATATATAGAAAAGAGCCTCGTGTTCAGAAAAATACGCAAAAATTTCCGTTTGAACCAGGATATCACTATCATCAATTGAAAAATAAGAGAAGACAAAATTAGGCTAGAAAAATCATATCATTTAATAAAAAGATCCATATCTTACAGAAAATGTAGAAAATATTACTGAGCTCAGAAATATCGGCCAAAATTTCTGTTGGAACCGGGATATCGCCATCTTCAACTTAAAAAAATAAGAGAATAGGCTACAAAAATCATATAATGTAATAAAAAGATCAGTATCTTCCAGAAAATATATAAAATAATTCCTAGCTCAGAAAAATCAGCAAATATGTCTGTTGGAACCAGGAGATCGCAATCTGCAACTGGAAAAATAAGAGATGACAAAATTAGGCCAAAATTTCATATCATATGATACAACGATCCATATCTTCCACAAAATAAGGAAAATAGGCCGGAGCTCAGAAAAATCCGCAAAAATGTTCGTTGGAACCAGATGATCACCATGTTTGACTGGAATATAAGAGAAAACAAAATTAGGCCAAATATCATATCATATAATTTAATAATAAGATCGCCATCTTCAACAGGAAAATAAGAGAAAACAAATTTAGGCTAGAAAATAATATCAATTAATAAAAAAGATCCATATCTTTCAGAAAATGTATAAAAGAGCACCAAGCTCAGAGAGTTGAAGATGGCAATATCCTGGTTACAACGATCATTTTTATAGATGAAGATGGCGATTTCCAATTCCAAATTTTGTCTTCTCTTATATTTCAGTTGAAGATGGCGATTTCACGGTTCCAACGGACAGTTCTTGGCCTAATTTTGTCTTCACTATATTATTTAATAAAACGATCCATATATTCCAGAAAACATGGAAAATATCCAGGAGCTCAGAAATATCCGTAAAAATGTCCGTTGGAACCAGGAGATTGCCAACTTCAACTGGAAATTAAGAAACGGCAAATTTAGGCCAAAAAATCTTATCATTTAATAAAACGTTCCATATCTTCTAGAAAATGTGGAAGATAGCTCAGAGCTCAGAAAATCCACAAAAATTTCCTTTAGGACCGAGAGAATGCCATCTTCAATGGAAATATATGAGAAAACAAACTTAGGCCGAAAATCAAATCATTCATTATAAAGATCGCCATCTTCAACTGGAAAATAAGTGAAAATAAATTTAGGTTATAAAAATCATATCATTTAATAAAAAGATTATTATCTTCCATATTATGTAGAAAATAGCCCGGAGCTCAGAAAAATATGCAAAAATGTCCGTTGAAATGGAAGATAGTATCATTTAATAAAAAGATCCATATCTTCTATAAAGTAAAGAAAATAGAACCGATCTCAGAAAATTCGAAAAAATTTCCGTTGGAACCGAGAGATCGCCATGTTCAACAGAAAATAAGAGAAGGCAAAATTTGGCAATAAAAATCATATCATTTAATATAAAGATTCTCATTTTCATAAAATGTTGAAAATATCCCCGAGCTCAGAAAAATCCGCAAAAATATCCGTCAGAACTGAGATATTGCCAATTTTAACAAAAAAAGAGAAAACAAAATTTGGCGAAAAATCATATCATTTAATAAAACGATCGATATCTTCCAAATAATTCAGAAAATAGGTCATTGCTAAAAAAACCACAAAAATATCAGTTGGTTCCGGGAGATTGCCATCATCAATGAAAAAAATAAGAGAAGACAAAATTAGGCCAAAAAATCATTACATTTAATAAAATGATCGATAGCTTCAGGATAATATAGAAAATAGCCACGAGTTCAGAAAAATCTGCAAAATGTCCGTTGGAACTGAGAGACTGCCATCTTCAAGTGAAAAATAAGAGAAGACAACCGTAGGCTATAAAAATCATATCATTTAATAAAAATATCCATATCGACAGTAAAAACAGAAAATAGCGTCGAGGTCGAAAAAATCCCCAAAAATTTCCATTGGAACTGGGAGATCGCCATCTTCACTTGAAAAATAAGAGAAGACAAAATTAGTATAGAAAAATTATATCATAAAATAAAAAGATCTATATCTTACTGAAAATGCAGAAACTAGTCCCGAGCTGAGAAATATCAGTAAAAATGGCCGTTGGAACCGGGATATTGTCATCTTCAATTGAAAAATAAGAGGAGAAAATTAGCCTACAATAATCATATAATGCAATAAAAAGATCCAAATCTTCGATAAAATGTAGAAAGTAGCCACGAGCTCAGAAAAATTCGTAAAAATGCCCGTTGGAACCGGGAGATCGCCATCTTCAAATGGAAAATGATGGAAGACAAAATTAGGCCAAAATATCATATCATTTAATAAAATGATCCATGTCTTCCAAAAATGTGGAAAATAGGCCGGAGCTCAGAAAAATCTGCAAAAATTAGCATTGGAACCGGGAGATCCCATCTTCAACTGGAAAAATAAGAGAAGAGAAATTTAGGCTAGAAACATCATATCATTAAATAAAAAGATCCATATCTTTCATAAAATGTAGAAAATAACACCAATGTCAGAAAATGATATCAAAAATCTTTTCATTTGAAGATGGCGATATCCCAGTTACAATGGACTTTTTTATTGATGAAGATGGTTATTTCTTTTTTCCGATGGAAATATTAATATAAAGATTCTTATTTTCCATAAAATGGAGAAATATCCTCGAGCTCAAAAAAATCCATAAAAATATCTGTTGGAACCAGGAGATCGCTAAATTTAACAAAAAAATAAAACAAAATTCGGCCAACAAATCCTATCATTTAATAAAATGGTCGATATCTTCCAGATAATATAGAAAATATCCCAGAGCTCAGAAAAATCCACAAAAATATCCGTTGAAACCAGGACACTAAATTTTAAAAAAGAAAACAAAATTCGGCCAAAAAATCATTTCATTTAATAAACCTGTCGATATCTTCCAGATAATACAAAAAATAGCCCAGAGCTCAGAAAAATCCGCAAAAATATCCGTTGGAACCGGGTGATCACCATCATCAACGAAAAAATAAGAAGATAAAATTAGGCCAAAAATTATATCATTTAATAAAACGAACGATATCTTTCAGAAAATAACCTCGAGGACAGAAAAATAGCAAAAATGTCTGTTAGAATGTGGAGACCGCCATCTTAAAGTGAAAAATAACAGGAGACAAAATTAGGCAAGAAAAATCATATCATTTAATTAAAAAAATCCAAATTCTCTAGAAAATGTCGAAAATAGTCCTAAGCTCAGAAAAATCCAGAAAAATTCGGTTGGAATCGAAAGCTAGCCATATTCAACTAAAAAATAAGAGTAGAAAAAATTAAGCCAAAAAATCAATCATTTGATAAAAAGATACATATCTTCCATAAAAAGTAGAAATAGGCCCGAGGTCAGAAATATCTGCAACAGTGTCCGTTGGTAAGGGGAGATCACCATCTTCAACTGAAAAATAAGAGAAGACAAAATTAGGGTATAAAAATCATATCATTTAATAAAAATATCCATATCCTATAGAAAATGTAAAAATACACACGATCTCAGAAAAATCTGTAAAAATGTCTGTTGGAACCAAGAGGTCACCATCTTTAACTGAAAAATAAGAGGAGTAAAAATTAAGCTGTAAAATAATATATTTCAATAAAAAAGATCCAAATCTTCCAGAAAATTAAGGAAAAATACGCAAAAATGCCCGTTAGAACTGGGAGATCGCCATCTTCAACTGAAAATTAAGAGAATAGAAAATTAGGCCAAAAATCCTATTATTTAATAAAAAGATCAATATCTTTTAGAAAATTTTGGAAATAGCCCCTAACTCAGAAAAATCAACAAAAATCATATCATTTAGTAAAACATCAATATCTTACAGAAAATGTAGAAAATAAACCGAGCTTATAAAAATTTGCAACAATATCCGATGGAACCGGGAGATCACCATTAATAAATGAAAAATATGATAAGACAAAATTAGGATTTAATAATCATGCCATTTAATATAAGAAAATGTAAAATATAGCACCGAGCTCAGAAAAATCCGCAAAAATGTCCGTTGGGACTGGGAGATCGTTGTCTTCAACTAAAAAAAGGAAAGACAAAATTAGGCCAAAAAATCATATCAATTAATAAAAGGATCCATATCTTCTAGAAAATGTAGAAAATAGTCCGAAGCTCAGAGAAGTCTGCAAAATGTCCGTTGGAACCGAGAGATCGTCAAATTTAACTAAAAAATAAAAGTAGATATAATTAGGCTATAAAAATCATATCGTTTAATTTAAAGATCCATATCTTATAAAAAATGTAGAAAATAGCCCCGAACTTAGAAAATTTGTAAAAAAATAAGTTGGAAATGGGAGATCGCCTTCTTCAACTGAAAAAAGAAGAGAACAAAATCAGGCCAAAACCATAACATTTAATAAAAAATACAGAAAATGTAGAAAATAGACTCGAGCCCAGAAAAATCCATAAAAAAGTCTGTTGGAACGGGGAAATAGCCATTCTCAAATAAAAAATTAGTGATGACAAAATTAGGCTATAAAAATCTTATCATTTATAAAGATACATATCTTACAGAAAATGTAGAAAATAGCTCGTAGCTCAAAAAATCTGCAAAAAATGTCCATTGGAACCAAGATGTCGACATCATCAACAAATAAATAAGAAAAGACCAAATTCGGCAAAAATCATATTGAACAATCCATATCTTCCAGAAAATTCAGAAATCCCCGAGCTCATAAAAATTCGCAAAAGTGTCTGTTTGAATCGGTAGACACCATATTCAACCGAAAAATAAGAGAAGATAAACTTAGTTGATAAAAATCATATCAGTTAATAAAGAGATCCATATCTTACGTAAAATTTAGAAAATAGCACTGAGCTCGGAAAAATCGGAAAAAATGTCTGTTAGAACCGAGAGATCGCCATCATCAGAAGAAAAATAAAAGAAGACAAAATTAGAACCTAAAATCATATCATTTTACACATATACCCATAACTTCCATAAAATATAGAAAATAGCACCAATCTCAAAAAAATCTACAAAAATTTCTGTAGGAATCGGGAGATCGCCATGTTCAACTGAAAAAATAAGAGTAGACAAAATTATGCTATAAAAATCACATCATTTATATAAAAATCCATATCTTACAGAAAATGTAGAAAATAGCCCGGAGCTCATAAAAATCTGCAAAAGGTCCGTTGGAACCGAGAGATCGTTATCTTCAAAAAAATAAGTGAAGACAAAATTAATCCAAAAAATTATATCATTTAATAAAATGATCAAAATATTCAATGAAATGCATAAAATAGCCCCGATCTCAGAAAAATCGGCAAAATGTTAATTGGAATAGTGAGATCGCCACCTTCAACTTAAAAGAGACGACAAAATTAGGCCAAAGATGATATCATTTTATAAAAAGATCCACATCATCCAGAAAAGGTGGAAAAAGCCTGGAGCTCAGAAAAAGCAGCAGAATGTTAGTTGGAACTGGGAGATCGAAATTTTCGACTTAAAAATAAGAGAAAACAAAATTAGGACAAAACATCATATCATTTAGTACAAGTATTCATATCTTCCAGATAATGTAGAAAATAAGCCGGATCTCAGAAAATCCACAAAACTGTCCGATGGAACTAGGAGATCATCATCTTCAACTGAAAAATAAGATAAGCGAAACTTTGGTTATAAATATCATATCATTTAATAAAAAGCTCCATATCGTCCAGAAAATGTAGAAAATAGCCTCGAGCTCAGAAAAATCTGCAAAAATATCTGTTGAACGAGGATATCGCCATCTTCAATTGAAAAATAAGAGAAGGCAAAATTAAGGTATGAAAATCATATCATTTAATAAAAAGATACAAGTCTTTGAGAAAATGTAGAAAATAACACCGAACCAAAAAAATCCGCAAAAAATATCTGTTGGAACCGGGAGATCGCACTCTTCAACTTTAAAAATAAGAAAAGACAAACTTAGGCCAAATATTCATATCATTTAATAAATAGATCCATATCTTACAGAAATTGTAACAAAATTGCTCCATGCTCAGAAAAATACGCCAAAATGTCCGTTGGAACCGAGAAATCGACATATTCAACTGAAAAAAATTAGAAGACAAAATTTGGCCAAAAATCATATAATTTAATAAAAAGAAACATATCTTCCAAAAATGTAGAAATAGCCCCAAACTCAGGAAAATCTGCAAACATGTTCATTAGAACCTGGAGATCACCGTCTTCAACTGGAAAATAAGAGAAGACAAAATTAGGCCAAAATATCATATCATTTAATAAAACAATCCATATCTTCCAAAATGTGGAAAATAGGCCGAAATTCAGAAAAATCCGCAAAAATATCCGTTGGAACCGGGTGATCGCCATCTTCAACTGGAAAAATAAGAAAAGATAAATGTATGCCAAAATTTATATCATTTAATAAAAAGATCGACATCTTCAACAGAAAATAAGAGAATACAAATATCTGGTAGAAAAATCATATCAATTAATAAAAAGATCCATATCTTTCATAAAATATAGAAAATAGCACCAATCTAAGAAAATGAAATATAAAAATCTTTTCAGTTGAAGATGACGATATCTCGGTTACACCAGACATTTTTATAGATGAAGATTGCGATTTCCCGATTCGAAATTTTGTCTTCTCTTATATTTCAGTTGAAGATGGCGATTTCCCGATTCGAAATTTTGTCTTCTCTTATATTTCAGTTGAAGATGGCGATTTCCCGATTCGAAATTTTGTCTTCTCTTATATTTCAGTTGAAGATAGCGATTTCCCGGTTCCAGCAGACATTTTTATCCTAATTTAGGCTTCTCTTATATCATTTAATAAAACGATCTCTATATTCCAGAAAATGTGAACAATAGCCTGCAGCTCAGAAATATCCGCAAAAATGTCCATTGGAACTGGGAGATCTCCAACTTCTACTGGAAAATAAGAGAAGGCAAAATTTGGCCAAAAAATATATCATTTAATAAAACCATCTATATCTTCCAGAAAATGTGGAAAATGGCCAGGAGCTCAAAAAATCCGCAAAAATGTCAGTTGGGACAGAAAGAATGCCATCTTCAACTGAAATATAAGAGAAGACGAAATTAGGCCAAAAATAAACCATTCAATATAAAGATCGCCATCTTCAATTAAAAAAATAAGAGAAGACAAACTTAGGTTATAAAAATCATATCACTAAATAAAAAGATACATATCTTCCATAAAATGCAGAAAATGGCCCAGAGCTCAGAAAAATCCGTAATATTGTCTGTTGGAACCGGGAGATCTCCATCTTCAACGTAAAAATAATGGAATACAAACTTAAACTATAAAAAACGTATCATTTAATAAAAAGGTTTATATCTTCTATAAAATAAAGAAAATAGCATAGAGCTCAGAAAATCCGCAAAAATGTCTGTTAGAACCGGTAGATCGGTATGTTTAACGGAAAAAAGAGAAGACAAAATTAGGCAATAGAAATCATATCATTTAATAAAAAGATGCTTATTTTCCATAAAATGTAGAAAATATCCCCGAGCTCCGAAAAATCAACAAAAATATCCGTCGAAAACGGAAGAGCACAAAATTTAACGAAATACACAGAAGATAGAATTAGGCCAAAATTTCATCTCATTTAATAAAACGACTGATATCTTCCAGATAATATAGAAAATAGCCCAGAGCTAAGAAAAATCCTCAAAAATTCTGTGGGAACCGGGAGATCGTCATCATCAACGAAAAATCTAATAGAGGACAAAATTAGACAAAAAACATTGCATTTAATAAAACGTTCGTTATCTTCCAGAAAATATAGAAAATAACCCCGAGGTCAGAAAAATCTGTAAAAATTTCTGTTGGAACCAGGAAACCGGAATCTTCGAGTGAAAAAATAAGAGAAGACAAACGTAGGCTATAAAAATCATATCATTTAATTAAAAATCTATATCTACAATAAAATATAGAAAATAGCCTCGAGTTCAGAAAAATCCGAAAAATTTCAGTTTGAACTGGGAGATCGTCATCTTCAATTGAAAAATAAGAGAAGACAAGATTAGGCTATAAAAATAATATCATTTAATAAAAGATCTATATTATTTAAAAATGTAAAAAATACACTCGAGCTCAGAAAAATTTGCAAAAATGTCTGTTGGAACCGGGAGGTCACCATCTTCAACTAAAAATAAGAGGAGACAAAATTAGGCTGCAAAATAATATATCTCAATACAAATGATCCATATCTTCCAGAAAATCCAGAAAATAGTCCCGAGCTCAGAAAAAATACGCAAAAATGTCTATTGGAACCGTGAGATCGCCGTCTTCAATTGAAAAAAAATAAGAGAATAGAAAGTTTGGCCAAAAATCCTATTGTTTAATAAAAAGATTAATATCTTTTAGAAAATTTTGGAAATAGCCGTGAACTCAGAAAAATCAGCAAAAGTATCTGTTGCAACCGGGAGGTCACCATATCCAACTGAAAAATAAGAGAAGAGAAACTTAGGTTATAAAAATCATTCCCTTTAATAAAACATCCAAATCTTCTAGACAATGTAGAAAATAATCCGAGCTCAGAAAAATCTGCAATAATTTCGGATGGAACCGAGAGATCGCCATCAACAAATGAAACATAAGAGAAGACAAAATTAGGATTTAAAAATTATATCATTTAATATAAAGTTCCATATCTTACAGAAAATGTAAAATATATAGCCGAGCTTAGAAAAATCTGCAAAAATGACCATTGGGACCGGGAGATTGTCATCATCAACAGAAAGAAGGAAATACAAAATTAGGCCAAAAAATCATATCATTTAATAAAAGGTTCCATATCTTCCAGAAAATGTAGAAAATAGTTCGGAGATCGGAGAAGTTCGCAAAATGTCCATTGGAACCTGGAGATCGTCATATTCAACTGAAATATAAGAGAAGAAAAAAATTAGGCGATAAAAATCATATCATTTAATATAAAGATCCATATCTTACAGACAATGTAGAAAATAGCACCGAGATCAGAAAAATTTGCAAAAAAGTATGTTGGAATCGGGAGAACGCCTTCTTCAACCCAAAAAAGGAGAGAACAAAATTAGGCCAACACAATCTTATTTAATGAAAAATACATTTCTTTCAAAAAGTGTAGAAAATAGACTCGGGCTTAGAAAAATCCGCAAAATAGTCTGTTGGAACCGGGAGATCGTCAACCTCAAATAAAAAAATGAGTAATGACAAAATTAAGCTATAAAAATCTTATCATTTATAAAGAGCCATATCTTACAGAAAATGAGAAAATAGCACATAGCTCAAAAATATACAAAAATGTCCGTTGGAACCAAGAGGTGGCGCTCAACAAATAAATAAGAGAAGACCAAATTAGGCCAAAAAATCATATCAAATGATCTATATCTTCCAGAAAATGCAGAAAATAGCCCCGAGCTCATAAAATTCACAAAAATTTCCGTTTGAACAAGGAGACACAATCCTTAATTGAAAAATAACAGAAGAAAAACTTAGACGATAAAAATCATATCTTTTAACTAAAAGATCCATATCTTTCATAAAATTTAGAAAATAGCACCGAGCTAAAAAATCCAAAAAACTACCGTTAGGACCGAGAGATCACCATCTTCAATAGAAAAATTAGAGAAGAAAAAATTAGAACCTAAAAAATCATATTATTTTATTTATATGCCCATATCTTCCATAAAATGTAGAAAATAGCACCAAACTCAAAATAATCTGTAAAAATGTCCGTTAGAACTGGGAGATTACTGTGTTCAACTAAAAAATAAGAGTAGACAAAATTATGCTATAAAAATCATATCATTTAATAGCAAGATCCATATCTTACAGAAAATGTAGGAAATAGCCCGGTGCTCATAAAAATCCGCAAAAAAGTCAGTTGTAACTGGGAGATCGCTATCTTCAAAGAAAAAAAATAAGAGAAGACAAAACTAAATAAAAAAATTATATCATTTAATAAAACGATCCATATCTTCCAGAAAAAGCAGAAAATAGCCCCGAACTCAGAAAAATCGGTAAAATGTCAGTTCGACTAGTGAGATCGACATCTTCAACTTAAAAAATAAGAGAAGATAAAATTAGGCCAAAGATGATATCATTTAATAAAATGATCTATATCATTCAGACAATGCAGAAAATAGCAACGGGTCCAGAAAAGTCGGAACCAGGAAATCGGAATTTTCGAGTTAAAAATAAGAGAGAACAGAATTAGGACAAAAAATCATATCATTTGATACAACTATTCATATCTTCAAGATAATGTAGAAAATAGGTCGGAGCTCAGAAAATTCAGAAAAAATGTCCGATGGAACTGGGAGAGCGTCATCTTCAATTGAAAAATAAGATAAGCGAAACTTAGATTACAAAAATCATATCATTTAATAAAAAGCACCATATCGTCCAGAAAATATAGAAAATAGCCTCGAGCTCAGAAAAATCCGCAAAAAAATCTGTTGGAACGAGGATATCATCATATTCAATTGAAAAATAAGAGAAGACGAACTTAGGGTATGAAAATCATCTCATTTAATATAAAGATACAAGTCTATGAAGAAAATAGCACCAAACTAAGAAAAATCTGCAAAAATATCCATTGGAACCGGGAGATCGCACTCTTCAACTTAAAAATAAGAGAAGAAAAAATTAGGCCAAAAATCATATCATTTAATAAAACGATCCATATCTTCTAGAAAATTTTAAAAAAATTGCTCGGAGCTCAAAAAATCCGGAAAAATGTCTGTTAGAACTGAAAAATCAACATATTCAATAGAAAAATATGAGAAGACAAAATTAGGCCAAAGAATCATATAGCTTAATAAAAAGAAACATATCTACCAGAAAATGTAGAAATAGCCCCAAACTCAAAAAAATCAACAAAAATGTCCGTTGGAACCTGGAGATTGCCATCTCCAACTGAAAAATAAGAGAAGACAAAATTAGGCCAAATATCATATCATTTAATAAAACAATCTATATCTTCCAAAAATGTGGATAATATGTCGTAACTCAGAAAAATCCTTAAAAATATCCGTTGGTACCGGGTGATCGCCATCTTCAAATGTAATATAAGAGAAGACAAAATTAGCCCAAAAAATCATATCATTTAATAAAAAGATCGACATCTTCAATAGAAAAATAAGAGAAGACAAATTTAGGCTAGAAAAACCATATCAATTAATAAAAATATCCATATCTTTCTTAAATGTAGAAAATAGCACCAACTCAGAAAAATATATAAAAATATTTTCCGTTGAAGATGGCGATATTTTGGTTACAACAGACATTTTTATAGATGAAGATGGTGATTTCCCGATTCCGAATTTTGTCTTCTCTTATATTATAGTTGAAGATGGCGATTTCCCGATTCCAACAGACATTTTTGGCCTAATTTTGTCTTCTCTGATATCATTTAAGAAAACGATCCATATATTCCAAAAAAATATGAACAATAGCCCGCAGCTCAGAAATATCCTCAAAAATGTCTGTTGGAATCGGGAGACCGCCAACTTCTACTGGAAAATAAGAGAAGACAAAATTAGGCCAAAAATCATATCATTTAATAAAACCATCCATATTTTCCAGAAAATGTGGAAAATAGCCCGGAGCTCAAAAATCCGCAAAAAATGTCAGTTGGGACTGAAAGAAGGCCATCTTCAACTGAAATATAGGAGAAGACAAAATTAAGCCAAAAAAATCAAATCAGTCAATATAAAGATCATCATCTTCAATTGAAAAATAAGAGAAGACAAACTTAGGTTATAAAAATCATATCATTTAATAAAAGCATACATTTCTCCTATAAATTGTAGAAAATAGCCCGAAGCTCAGAAAAATCTGCAAAATTATCTATTGGAACTGGGAGATCGCCATCTTCAACTTAAAAATAATAGAAGATAAACGTAACCTATAAAAATCATTTAATTTAATAAAAAGATCCAAATCTATTATACATTTGAGAGAATTTTTTTAAATTTGTCCTATGTGGACATGTTTGTCCTACGTGGGCAAACAACAGATGAATGGGATAAACACAAGTTGTTGACTAGGATAAGTTTGGGGAAAAGCTTGGGGAAGGGGGAATTTGAAACTTGAAATTTGGTTTGAAAACTTAAAATTTTGAAATTTGCATATGAGAACAAAACTTTGGGGGGAGATTCAGCTGACCCAAACCTTGGGGACCTCTCTCTCTCTCTCTCTCTCTCTCTCTCTCTCTCGACCCCATGCCCCCAAAAAAACCCCATACCTGACAGCAAGAAAATTAGAAGCATGATGAAGTCGATCCCCTAGCTCTCGTGTATAGTGAATGACGTCATGGGCTGATGCTTGAGGGATGGTTCTTGATCTTGATCCCTTTATAATTATTT
>JAULAV010008263.1:0-32237 GCA_030789695.1 Scilla litardierei | reverse complement strand
AATAGCTTGTAGCTGCAAAAAATCCGCAAAATGTCTATTGGAACCTGCAGATCGCCATCTTCAATTGAAAAATAAGTGAAGACAAAATTAGGCCAAAAATCATATAATTTAATAAAAAATGCATTTCTTTCAGAAAATTTAGAAAATAGCTTCGAGATTAGAATAATCTGGAAAAATGTCTGTTGGAATCAGTAGATCGCCAGCTTCAATTGAAAAAATAAGAAGACAAAATTAGGTCAAAATCATATTAATTAATAAAAAGATGCATATCTTTTAGAAAATTTAGAATATAGCCCCGATGTCAGAATAATCTTTAAAAAAATCCATTGGAACCGAAAAATCGCCATCTTGAACAGGAAAAAAGAGAAGACAAAATTAGGACAAAAATCATATCATTTAATAAAAAGATCCATAACTTACAGAAAATGTAGAAAAAAAGTCACGAGCTTAGAAAAATCTGCAAAAAGGTTCGTTGGAACCGGGAGATCGCCATCTTCAACTGAAAAATAAGAGAAGACAACATTAGGCTAAAAATCATTTCAATTAATAAAAAAATCCATATCTTCAATAAAATATAGAAAATAGCTCCGTGCACAGAAAAATCTGCAAAAATTTTCGTTGCAACAGGAAGATCGCCATCTTCAACTGAAAAATAAGAGACACAAAATTAGGCCAAAAGTGATATCATTTAACTAAAATGATCCATATCTTACAGAAAAGGCAGAAAATAGCCTCGAGCTCAGAAAAATCGGCAAAAATGTATGTTGGAACAGAGAGATCGCCATCTTCAACAGAAAAATACGAGAAGACAAAATTATATCATTTAATAAAATGATCCATATCTTCCAGAAATACAGAAAAATAGCTCCTAGCTAAGTAATATATGCAAAAAGTCCGTTCGAACCAGGAGATCACTATCTTAAACTGAAATAGACAAAATTAGGCTATAATAATCACATCATTTAATAAAAACATCCATATCTTACAGAAAATGTAGAAAATAGCCTGTAGCTCAGAAAATTCCTCAAAAATGTCCGTTGGAACAGGGAGATCGCCATCTTAAACTGAAATAGACAAAATTAGGCTATAATAATCACATCATTTAATAAAAACATCCATATCTTACAGAAAATGTAGAAAATAGCGCTGACCTCATAAATTCGCAAAAAAATCCATTGGAACCAGGAAATCGCCATCTTCAACTAAAAAAAGAGAAGACATAAATAGGCCAAAAAATCATATCATTTAATAAAAAGTCCGTTGGAACTAAGAGATCACCATCTTCAACTGAAAAATGAGAGAAAACAAAATTAGGCCAAAAATCATATAATTTAATAAAAAGATCCATATCTTCCACAAAATGTAGAAAATAGCACAGAGCTCAGTAAAATATGGAAAAATATCCGTTGGAACCGAAAGATAGCTATTTTCAACTGAAAAATAAGATAAGACAAAATTAGGCTACAAAAATCATATACTTCAATAAAAAGATACATATCTTTCATAAAATTAGAAAATAGGCCCAAGCTAAAAAATTCCGTAAAAATGCACGTTGAAACCGGGAGATCGCCATCTTCACTGGAAAAAAATAAGAGATGACAAAATTAGATAAATATCATATCATTTACTATAAAGATCCATATCTTCTAGAAACTGCAGAAAATAGCATCGAGCTCAAAAAAAATCTGTAAAAATGACCGTTGGAATCGGGAGATGCCATCTTAAATGAAAAAAAGAACAGAAGACAAAATTCGGCCAAAAAATCATATCATTTAATGAAAATATATAGAAAATATAGAAAATAGCACCGAGCCCAGAAAAATCGGCAAAAATGGACGTTGGAACTGGGAGATTCAACTGAAAAATAAGAGAAGACCAAATTAGGATATAAAAATCATATCATTTAATATAAAGATCCATATCTTACAGAAAATATATAAAATAGCATGGAGCTCAGAATATCCGTACAAATGTCCGTTGGAACTGGTAGATCACCATCTTCAACGGAAAAAAGATAAGACAAAATTAGGCCATAAAAATCATATCATTTAATAAAAAGATTCATATATTTTATAACCTGTAGAAAATATAACCGAGCTTAGGAAAATCCGGATAAATGTCCGTTGGAACTGAGAGATTGCCAGCTTCAACTAAAAAATAAGAAAAGATAAAATTAGCTTATAAAAATCATAACATTTAATATAAAGATTCATATCATATAGAAAATGTAGAAAATAGCTCGGAGCACAGAAAAATCCGCAAAAAATGTCCGTTGGTACTGGAAGATCACCATCTTCAACTGAAAAATAATAGAAGGCAAAATTAGAACAAAAATCATATTATTAATTAAAGGATTCAAATTTTCCAGTAAATTTAGAAAATAGCACTGATGTCAAAAAAATCCACAAAAATGTTCGTTAGAACCGTGAGATCGCCATCTTCAACTGAAAAATAAGAGAAGACAAATTTGGTCTATAAAAAATCATATAATTTAAAAAAAATCCATATCTTCAATAAATTGTAGAAAATAGCACCGAGCCAGAAAAAATCCTAAAAATGCCTGTTGGAACCCTTAGATCGCCATCTTCAATTTAAAAATAAGAGAAGACAAAATTAAGCTATAAAAATCATATAATTCAAAAAAGATCCATATCTTCAATAAATTGTAGCAAATAGTTCCGAGCTCAAAAAATACACAAAAATGCACGCTAAAACCAGTAGATCGCCATCTTCAACTTAAAAATAAGAGAAGACAAAATTAAGCTATAAAAATCATAACATTTAATATAAAGATTCATATCATATATAAAATGTAGAATATAGTTTGGACCTCAGAAAAATCTGCAAAAATATCCATTGGAACCGGAAGATCGCCATCTTCAAAGAAAAAATACGTGAAAACAAAATTAGGCTAAAAATCATATCATTTAATAAAAAGATCAATGTCTTAAGATGTAGAAAAATAGCCCAGAGCTCAGAAAATTCTGCAAAAATTTCCGTTGGAACCGTGAGATTACAATCTTCAACGAAAAAAAATAAGAAAAGACAAAATTAGGACAAAAACATATCATTTAATAAAAAGACCCATCTCTTCGATAAAATGTAGAAAATAGCCCAACAGCTCAAAAAAATCTACAAAAAATGTCTGTTGGAGCCGGACGATCGCCATATTGAACGAAAAAAATAAGAGAAGACAAAGTTGGGCTACAAAAATCATACCTTTTAATAAAAAGATCTATATCTTCAATAAAATATAGAAAATAGCCCCGAGCTCAGAAAAATCCACAAAAATGTTTGTTGGAACCAGAAGTTTGCCATCTTCAACTAAAAAAATAAGAGAAGACAAATTTAGGATATAAAAATCATATCATTTAATAAAAAGATCCATTTATTGCATAAAATGTAGAAAATAGCCCCGAGCTCGGAAAAATCCAAAAAATGTCTGTTGAAACCGGGAGATCACCATCTTAAACTTAAAAATAAGAGAAGACAAAATTAGACCATAAAAATAATATCATTTAATAAAAAGAAACATATCTTCCGGAAAATGTAGAAAATTTCCACGATCTCAAAAAAATCCACAAAATGTTTGTTGGAACCGGGAGTTCACCATATTCAACTGAAAAATAATAGAAGGTGAAATTAGGCCAATAAGCCATATCATTTAATAAAACGATCCATATCTTTCAGGAAATGTGGAAAACAGCCCGAAGCTCAGGAAAATCCACAAAAATGTCCGTTTGAACTAAGAGATCAATATATTAATCTGAAAAATAAGAGAAGAAGAAATTAGGCCAAAAATCATATCATTTAATATAAAGATATCATTTAATATACATATCTTACAAAAAATGTAGAAAATAGTCTGGAGCTCAGAAAAATCTGCCAAAATGTCCGTTGGAACCGGAAGATTGCTATCTTCAATTGAAAAATAAGTGTTAAAGCCAAAATTAATGTTAACAGTATTTGGGCTGATGCAGACTCCTCTATCGAAGTGGAGTCTCGTCAGTTGGTGGAGAGAGACCCTTGGATTGAATAACTAGGGTCGATGATTGGTGGTACGCGAGCACATCATGGATGTACGATCGACCATTCCGTTGAATGCGACGATCGTTCGACACTCGGGCTAACTTGAACCCTGATTAATATTTGAAAAGAACGGTAGATTGACCCTTTTGTTGGGTCGAATCATGAGCTTCCTGCACCGTACAGAAATGTTTGGGGGTCGGATCTAGGTCCCAATCCAAAGTCCCTCCGATGCTTAAGTTAGACAGGAACTTAAGAAAATGATTGGGGCTGTCAAGATCGATCTACAGAGGTTCGTCTTGAGTCAGTCTCCTCAAGCTATATGGAGGAAGAAATATAAACTATGTGGAAGAAGAATAATAAAATGTGTTAGGTTTTCTCGTACCTCCCCTCTTCTGTTATTCCTTTCTGAATGTATAGATGTTGGTGGTCTCTTCAGTGACATTGGGAGGATAACGTTCACCAGTTATGGTACCACAATCCTCCCCCTCTTAATAAAGGTAACCGTCGTCCATGCCTCTTCTATTTATGTGCCCATTATCAATCGCACTTTTGAGCGACGGAGGTTCAACGGGCAAATGACACGTGGGCTTTGACTGGGTTTGTTTCCCGCTTCATTTGTGGGCCTCATGGGCTTTGGTGTCAGTCAAGTGAGCCTCTTGAGTGCTGGCCCATGTGTTTAACTATGGCCCCTGTCACTCGAGCTCAGACAGTTTGTCTGCTGGTGTCAAGTGAAGTGACGTTGACAGTCAAAGCAAAAGTACTCGAGTTTAAGCGCCAAAACGCCCACCCTTCTGATTTGGACGATGCGTCATTTCGAAATTCAAGATAAGGGGGCACTTGGATCACCAACATGTGTCCCAATATGATGAGATCATCTTGCCTTAATAATGTAGTTTTGGAGGGAGATCACAAGTATCGTCTTTGGCATTCCTAGCTCAAATGTTTCTCATTTGATAATGGCTTCTTCCTCTGAATTGTGCCTTCGGTAAGGCCTCAACCTCAATCCCTCAAAAGGATAAGGGGAGGCCGTCGAGCCTAGTCTGATTTTCAATCAAGTCTCTCGAGTAGGGACAGATCAAATTCTTGGCCATCAAAATGAATATGTCTACCTTAAAATGGGAAGATGGTTCATCTCCCTGGCGATCGAGAGGTTGGAGTTTATGTCAAAGCTTTCCATCAATGGGCTTCGATTTCCCATGCACCCCTTTATGCTCTGCTTGTTGAAGACATTGGGTCGTTTCCTTTGTCAACTGATGTCGAATGTCGTTGGTGTCTTGGTCAATTTCATCGCACTATGCGTGCTGAATGGAATTGAACCATCTATGGGATTGTTCAATTTCTTTTATCCAATTGTCGCCTCTCAAGACTCTGGGTTGGTATTTGATAATCGCTTGCCATGGTAAAAAAATTTTAGTGATCTTCCTAAATCCAACCTCGGATTGAAAGACCAATTTGTGTTTGTGGTATTTCCGGGGGAGTCGAGTTTTGTCACTCAGTAGCAGAATCATGAACTCGAAATGAATGAAGAAAAACCTCTCTCTGCAGAGGAGAAAGAGGCTGCAGACTCTTTGATGAAGTTGACCGAGGAAAAGAAGTCGACTTAATGGCTTTTGTCTGACCCTATATTGCTCAGGACAGTGTGGACGAAAGGTTGGTTTCCTCACCTATCCCTTCTTTGTCTTTCTACTTCTTAAATTGTGCCTCTTCATTATAGGTATGGTTACATTGGAATACCAAGCCGATCCAGAAATACGAGTAGCACTCAAAACTTCAATTACTGAAGCAGAGGAAAATTTGCCTCCTCCTCAGTTGGATCATCAGGAGAGTGGAGTTGTTGGGGATATTGAAGTTTTACCTATGGTGATCCCGAGGCTCCCCAAACGACTCGACCTCAGAAGAGGAAGGAGAAGCATCCCTTGGCTGGAGTTAAGATGGCCGATGACAAGAAGAAATAGTCGAGGCGAAGGCTTATCACTGACAAATCAGATTTGCTTGAGTCGGAGGATGCCATTATCCCGACTGTGGCTCAGAACAAACTCAAGCCTCCAAATATGATCAGGATCTCGAGCGAGGGCCAGGATCATGTATCAAAGGGAATTCTAGTGGAGCCATTCTCTGCTTAAGGACCATCTGTACGCCAAGATTCCTGCCCTTAGGGAGGTTTACTTCCTCCAGAGGTTCTGGCCGAGGACATTCCCCCCAGTTCAGGTCGATCGTATTGGAGGATGAACCCCATCAAACCCCGGTCAGGTATGCCGAAGAAGATCTTCTTTAGCCAGCTTACCTAGTGGGGGTGGACGAGTCAGCCTTATTGAGCCTCGGGTATGTCTCTAGACTTGTCAAGAATATGGACCTCCTCGAGATCGGGAGGTCCTAGAGAAAGTCGATCATGAGAGGTTAGCCACAATGTCTATCCGTAGAGGCCTTCAGACAAAACATTATATTCATTCTTTGCCTGAATTCGACCATTGGGGCTGAATCTTATACTTCTTTGCAGTCTATTTTGGCCATGCTTGAGATACGTTGCCGATCATTGGCGATGGCTAATTATGAAGCCACTCTGGCCAAGGAGTTGAAGCGATTGGACTCGGCTAGGAAGGTATTCGACAAAACGAATGCATCAATGCTGCTATGGAAGCAGCACAATGATACACTCAAGGATCGGGTGAAACATCTTGAGAAAGATTTAAATGAAAACCGTAAACAGTGGGTTGCCCTCGATATACGAGTCCAAGAGGAAATTGCCTTGAGAGGGAGAGAGAGAGATATATATATAGCAGAAGAACAATTGCTTAAAGTAAGAAAGTTGTGGGAGTCAGAAAGACTTCAGTTTCAAACTTGACCTCTTGTTGGTTCTTAAGAACTCACCACGAAAGAGATCACGAAAAAGGCTGTCCAAGAATACCGGGACAATTTGCCCAATTTGGATGAGCTTTATATACAAGGAAACGAATGGTGCCGTCAAGAGATTAAGGTTTGATTTTCTGTTCTTACAGATGAAATCGACTAAGTTCCCCTTATTTTGGATGATGAGGAACCTGATAGCCCTCTGGACGAGGTTATTCAAGCTACAACATGGAAGCTATCATCTCGGTTGACAAGGCTGTCATTGAGTCAGACGATGTTACACATGTAGCTACTTCATAGGAGCAGGCACATGCCACTTCGGTCGAGGGGGACCACGGACATGTTTCTTTGGTTGACGAACCTAAGGAATTCCTCTCTACCCTAGTTTTTTTGAACCCTTGTTCTTTGTATTGGGGATGTAAATTTTTTGAAAAAAGGAGATTTTGTAAAAGAAATATGACAAAATTGTCGTGTAACTCGTTGATTGAAGGAAAATTGTTTGAATAGAGAATGAGCGTTTGTATCGTCAGATGGTCCCTTTCAAGAGGTTAAGCGTTGGCTCCTGAGGGTGATGACTGAATTGTTGAACCATGCCTCTTGGACCACTAGAATAAGACACGGGCTCTTCAAACAGTGAAACAAGTCATCTCTCAATTTATGACGTTAGTCATTTAGTAGTATGAGAATGACTTCTTGGGTCATAATAGATAACAAGAGATGTCGTCCTGTAGAAGGACACGATCCCCTTGACTTACGACTGACAACGATAGTCATTCAGTGGCGAGGGTATGACCCCTCGACTTATGACTTACGATGAAAGTAGGTCGTTCAGTCACGAGGGGATAGCCCATTTGCCTTATGGCTGACGATGGTCGTAGTTGTTTGGTTGCAAAGGACTTGGTCCCGTTTGTAGGGATCGTCTAACCCTTGCAATACTAACAACACACACTAGAGGGAGGGTGAATAGTGTAATGGCAATAAAATTGTCCAAATAAAATTTAACTTGCAAATGCGGAATTATAAATGCAAGAGGAATTAAATGGCACAATCAATCCAAACGCAAACACAAAGTTTTACTCTGGTTCTCCAAACTTGGGTACATCCAGCCACACCAATATTCACTATATTCCCACACAGAGAAGTGAATACAAATCCCACAAAGAGATACCCAACAAAGAGGATTTATGCCCTACACAAGGACCCAACCAATCCTACACAAGGATCAAGATTCCCACACAGAGAATCACTAACTCCCACTCAGAGAATTAGGGTTAGTCCTACACCAGGACACTAAACTCCCACAAAGAGAGTTACTTCCACAAAGAGAGTATCCTAAGTCCCACAAAGAGACAACCTCCCACAAAGAGAGAAACTCCCACAAAGAGAGAAAGTCCTAATCCCACAAAGAGAAATAGGAAAACAATTTACACCTTGTAAAGTAAATACTCTTACCTATGCCTTGAGATGCTTACTCATGAATGAATGCAAGGCATGGAAGAGGATCTCCAAGTGTTGGAATATGCTTGAGAGCACTTGGATGATTTCCCTTGAGCTGGACTTCAATGCATGAAGAAAGATGAATGCTCAATAGAGGGAAATGAGGGAGCTTGAGAGTGGTTTATTGATCTCTTGAGATTTTCTATAGAGTCAAGAGTTTATCAAATGTTGTCAAGAGTTCTCAAGAAAGGCAACACACTCATATATATATATGAATCCTATATCAAGCCCAAAAACCCAAAGAAACAGCCAGAAAAACAAATCTGCAACGGCTAGAAACTGGGTGAAAACGACAGGAACAGTCGACTGATGATCATAAGACAGTCGACTGATCAACGGCTAGAAAATATCCAACGGCTATAATCTGAGCCAGGACAGTCGACTGACGAAGTCAATACAGTCGACTGACAAACAGGACAGGTGCCTGTAAATCCTTCAGCAGACGACTGCTGCAGGGGATGGATCGAAACAGAGAGCTGCACTCTTTCTCCAATTCTTCGCACGTGCGACTGGTGTTAATACTACAGTCGACTGTCGAATGGTCAGGCGACTGTATATTCTTCATCAGTCGACTACTGTAAAGTATGGAGAGAAGACAGAGAGATGCAAAGATTGCACTTACGCTAGACAGGTGACTGTTGACCAAATCTCAGGCGACTGTAAATGTACAGGCGACTGGGAACTGATTGACAGGCGACTGTGCGTAAGGCTCAAGTGTGAGTCAATAGAAATGTTGACTTGAGCAGTGCATATCAGGCGACTGTAGAAGGATCTACAGGCGACTGGAAATCATCCAGTCGACTGTTTTTCCCTCATCAGACGACTGACCGAAAGAGTGAACCTATTGGGTTAGATTCTATGATAATCTTAAGGTTCACTAAGATGGTTAAATGCATGAGCATGAATGAGTAAACCATCTAGCAAGGCATTACATCAACCATAGACTCAAAAAGTGAGAGAGAAAGCAATAAAGTAAATTACATGGATTACAATGCTTTCAAAAGAATCTAAGTCTTCAATCTTCATGCCTTGATTGCTCTCCATCATCTCCAAGCTTTGGCACTCCTTGAGTCCAAACTTTGGCTCTTCTTCACATGATGTCCATCCTTACACCAAGTGATTAGTCTCCAAGAAAGATATCCTTGAAATAAACTGAGAGACTAAAACATGAGATTCATTAGCAACAACATAATGTTGTGATCATCATCAAAATAAGATTGGTATGAAACACCAATACTCAACACCTTTAAATTACGTTCAACGACAAAAGTGGGTCGTTTGGTTGCAAGGGGATGGCCCCTTCGACTTACGGTCGACGACGATAGGGTCATTTAGTGGCGAGAGGTTGGCCCCTTGGCTTACGGTTGACGATGATAGTGTGTCATTCGGTTACGAAGGGTTGGCCACTTCAACTTACGGTCGATAATGATAGTTGTTCAGTGGCAAGGGTGTAACCCCACGACTTACGACGGACGACGATAATGTGTCGTTTGATTACAAGTGGTGACCCCTTCGACTAATGGCTGACAACAATAGTGTCATTTGGTTGCATGGGGGTGGCCCCTTCGACTTACGGCAGTTGACAATGGTCTTTCAGTGGCGAGAGATTAGCCCCTCGGCTGACGGCTGACTACAACAGTGTGTCGTTCGGTTGCAAATAGATGGTCCCTTTGACTTACAGCTGACGACAATAGTTGTTAAGTGGCGAGGGTTTGACCCCTCGACTTACGGCTGACGATGATACTATATCGTTTGACTACGAGGGGGTGGCCCCTTCGACAAATGGCCAACGAAGATAGTCGTTTAGTGGCGTGGGTGTGACCCCTCGACTTACAGCTGATGACGATAGTGGGTCGTTTGGTTGCAAAGAGGTGGCCCCTTTGACTTATGGCCAACGATCATAGTGGGTCGTTCTGTTGCAAGGGGGTGGCCCCTTTGACTTACGGCTGAAGACGATAGTGTGTCATTTGGTTGTGAGGGGGTGTCCCCTTTGACTTACAACTGACGATGATAGGGTCGTTCAGTGGCGAGAGGTTGGCCCATCGGCTTACTGCTGACAACGACGGTGTGTTGTTTGGTTACGAGGGGTTGGCCCCTTCGACTTATGGCTGACGACAGTAGGTTCGTTTAGTGGCAAGAGGTTAACCCTCTCAGCTTACGACAGACGATGATAGTGTGTCGTTCGGTTGCGAGGGGTGACCCCTTCGAATTACGGTCGACGATGATAGTCGTTCAGTGGCGAGGGTGTGACCCCTCGACTTAAGGTTGACGACGGTAGTGGGTCGTTTGGATAAAAGTGGGTGGCCACTTCAACTTACGACTGACAACGATAGTCATTCAATGGCGAGCATGTGATCCCTTGACTTACGGCTGACGAGGATAGTGGGTTGTTTGATTGTGAGGGGGTGGCCCCTTCGACTTAAGGCCGACGACAATAGTGAGGTTAGGTTGCGAGGGGGTGTCCCCCTTCGACTTATGAACGACGACAATAGTGGGTAGTTCGGTTACGAGGGGGTGTCCCCTTCGACTTACGGTTGACGACATTATGGTCATTCAGTGGCGAGAGATTGGCCCCTCGGCTAATGGCTGACGATGACCGTGTGTCGTTTGATCACAAGAAGGTGGCCATTTTGACCTACGGTCGACGACAATAAGGTCGTTCAGTAGCAAGAGGTTAGCCCCTCGGCTTACGGATGATAACGATAGTGTGTCGTTCCATTATGAGGGGGTGACCCCTTCGACTTACAGCCAACGATGATAGTCGTTCAATAGCATGAGTGTGACCCCTCGACTTACGGCTGACGACGATAGTGGGTTGTTCGGTTGAGAGGGGATGCCCCCTTTGACTTACGGTCGACGACGATAGTGGGTCATTCAATTGTGAGGGGGTGTCCCTTTCGACTTACGGCTGATGATGATAATCACTCAGTGGCATGGGTGTGACCCCTCGACTTACAGATGGCAATGATAATGGGTCGTTTAGTTGCGAGGAGGTTGCCCCTTCGACTTACGGTCGATGAAGATAGTGGGTCATTCGGTTGCAAGGGGATGTCCCCTTCGACTTACGATCGATGACGATAGGGTCGTTCAGTGGCGATAGGTTGGCCCCTCGGATAAAAACTGACAACGATCGTGTGTCATTTGGTTGCAAGGGGTGGCCACTTTGACTTTCAGTCGACGATAATATGGTCGTTTAGTGGCAAGAGGTTGGCCCCTCAGCTTACGGCCGACGATGATAGTGTGTTATTCGGTTGCGAGTGGATGGACCCTTCGACTTACGGCCTATAACGATACCCCCTCTGACCTACGACGAATGATACTAGGGTCGTTCAGTGGCAAGAGGTTGGCCCCTCGGCTTACGGCTGATGAGAAAGTGTGTCATTCAGTTGTGAGAGGGTGGCCCCTTCGACATATGTTCAACGACAATAGGGTCGCTCAGTGGCGAGAGGTTGGCCCATCGGCTTACGGTTGACAACGACAGTGTCTCGTTTGGTTGTGAGGGGGTGGCCCCTTTGACCTACGGCTGACGATGATATGGGCATTCAGTGGCGAGAGGGTGGCCCCACGGCTTACGGCTGACGACGATAGTGTGTCGTTCGGTTGCAAGGGGGTGGCCCCTTCGACTTACGGCTGACGACGATATTGGATCACTCTCATCAAGACAATATGTGTAGGGAGGAGCTTGGCTCATCTAAACTTTTCCCTAAGGAAAGGATCATCAAGAGAAGAAACGTTTTTGATAGATTAGTTGAGCATTAGATGGGGTAATCCTCTTGAGACATAAGAATCATAAATGTCTTACTGAGAAAACGTTTTTTGAAGAAAAACAAACTTTATTCATTTAGAAAGTTTGAACATTTTGAAACAAAGGGAAAGCATATATGCGTTTTTATTCTACTTGGAGCTATCTTCGTCCGACGCTATTTGCTAAAGAGCTTTAATCAACCACCTTGGTGGCTAGCAAACCTATCATTGGCCCTTTTCATTTCTGCTTCGAGGTTCCTTCTTTTTTTGTGGTTCGTCACCAGGCTTCTTTGGATGACCATGCTTGACCAGGACATCAATCTCCTTCTTGAGGGTCCAGCAATCATCGATATCATGCCCGTGATCGATGTGATACCTACAGAATTTGAGGTCTTCTCTTTTTTCATATTTTTTCTTTTTAACAGGCTCATTGACAAGTCCTTCTCGTTGGGCGTACGCCAATACTTCTACCTTAGGGGCATTGGTCTTCATATAGGCATCTTTAACAGGGCGCTCCTTATTCCGAGGACTCTTGTCTCTTTGTCTCCGATCTTGTAGCTTTTGTCAGAGGCTTCCTCAGGGTTGTGCATCTCACTTTGTTTCCTCTCGACACTTAGGAGTGTCGTTCTTTGCAGCTGCGAGTGCTTCTTATGAAGCCATAAAACGATTCGTCATATTAAACAGCTCAACGAGATCGTTTGGCGGGAATTGATGCAAGGACTTCAATAGATCTTTATTCCGGACCACTTGGGTGAGGGCTCCAATGACAGTAGCCTCGGGGGTGTCCTCAACTTCTAGCCTTTCATCGTTGCAATGCTTAATGAAGTCACGATTTGATTCTCGTTCACCATGCTTTAAAGTAAAGAGATGAGAGGACTTTCACTTAGGGCGTCTTCCAGCAACAAATTGACTGCAAAAAGGTCAGACAAATCATCAAATGACTCGATGCTATCATCGGGCAGTCTATTGTACCATCCATCTTTCGCTTTTGTAAGCATGGTTTGGAAGGCCCGACAGAGGTATGGCTCGTCGGCTCCATGGATTTCCATCACACTTTGGTATTTACGGACGTGTTCCCATGGGCCCCCGATGCCGTCGTATATCTGCAGAGATGGCATCTTGAATTTGGAAAGCAGTGGATCGGACAGGATGTTCTCCTTCAGAGGAGTCTGCCGGTTAGTAGGAAGAGTGAGTGTGGCTCGCTCCTTCTCGTGTTGTTGGTGAGTGACTCTAAAATAACGGACGTGTCTTTCTTCCATCTCCTTTCTCTTTATGCCAGCTACAAATCCATGTGGACTGCGACCTTGAGTGAATTGATCTATTACCTGGTCTAAAATGCTGCGAGTGGATCGCTCTTTGGTGGAGGAGGGCCCAGGTCTCCATTGTGCCCCGAGGCACAGTTGTTATTCCACATCTCTCCATTCAGTTGAGATGTAGGAGTCGCATTGAGCTGCAAGTTCTCTTGTCGCTCAGGCCTTTGCTCGCCCAACCTTAGGTCTCTGGGAGTGGTTCGCTCCCTTACGTGCGTTTGAGTTGGATTAGGAGGCTGATGCTCCTCGTCAGCCTGTTGTGGGTGCCATATGCTCTGTTGCACAGCAGCGGCTAAATAGTCAGGCTTTCTTCCTCCTTGTCATCTCTCGGCCAGTCGCCTGTCAAAGAATGTACAGTCGCCTGTTGGTTTAACAGACGACTGTCTTTGCTTCATCAGTCGACTGTCCATGTGGTAAGTTACCGTTATGAATTCTCACCTACCCTTGCTGACTGTGCAACAGTCGACTGTGGATTGTTCAACAGTCGATTGTCGTGAGTTCAGATTATATCCGTTGAGATTTTTCTCACGGATTTCGATTGGGTTTTTGCCTAAACTGTTTTGTGGATTTGAGAAAGCTATAAATAGAGCTTCTACTGTTTCATTGAAAGGTTACTCATTCATTGCAAAATCCTTCAAGCTTTCATTTATAAAGATCAAAGCTTTCAAATCCAAAGCCCTAAGTATTTCCATATCTTGTTCTCTTGCTCTCCAACCTAGAACCAAAGATTGATCTTCTAGGCAATTGGTGTAGTCAAGAGAAAGGGCTTTTCTCCTCTCTTCCAAGAGAGTTCTTCAACACACATCACACTTCTCCTTCAAGTTCTACTTCAAGGCATAGGTGATTGTAAGTGTTGCTTTCAGATTTCATAACTTCTTTATTTGAATTGTGCTCTCGGTCGTGAGAGTGGTTTTTGCTTGCTCCCTGGTTGTGGGAGTCAAGGACATCGATTGTATTCGATTGCACTTGTAGGGTTGCTACAAGTGGGGTTTAAGGAAACCTCAAGTTAGGGTTCTAACTTGAGTATCCGGTGGTATCCGGGTGGTAGGGACGTAGGATTACCAAGAACAAGTCGGGAGTTGACTTGGGTAATCCGAACCCTTGAAACATATCTGCGTTTGCGTGTGTTTCTCTTTGGGTTGTTTTTCTATTCCGCACTAATTGTTGGATTGCATTTTATTTGGCGTAAATTCCTTTTAAATTTGCATAAACACTATTCAACCCCCCTTCTAGTGTTTTTCCCATAGACATGGTCCTTACAATTGGTACCAAAGCGCAAGGTTTTATCTATGGCATCCAACAACAACAACATTCCTCCGCCGCCTATGTACAACAATCACGACCGTGATGGAGCGTCCACACTTTTCGAAGGTCAATATACGGTTCGTCCTCCACGTTTCAATGGTACTAAGTTTGGCTATTGGAAGTGTAGGATGGAGACATTCCTTCGGAGTGCTTCTCTTTGGAGAACTCTCCACAAGGAGTACGTCGAGCCCTCCGAAGATGATTTCGAGAAATGGACGACTTCCGAGAAGTCCGCCGAAGTCAACAACGCTAAAGCAATGAACGCTCTTCATTATGCATTGTACCCGAATGAGTTCAACAAGATATGCACATGTAAGAGTGCATATCAAATTTGGAACCATCTCATCGTTACCCACGAGGGAATGAATAAGGTAAAGCTTTCAAAGTTATATGTTGCCGTGCAAAACTTTGACTTGTTTCACATGCAGGAAAATGAGAGCATTGCGTCGATGTACGGACGCTTTACCGACATCACAAACGAATTGGAAGCCCTTGGCCAAATTTACACCGAACCTGAAAAGGTAAAGGAGATCATCATGGGGATGACCTCCAAATGGGAAAGACGAGCAATCGCCATTGAGGAGGTCAATGACTTGAAGAACTACATCGTGGTGAATCTCATCGGGACTCTTATGTGTTACGAAGTAAGACGGGATAACCAATTGAAGATTCGAGCCATGATAAATCCCTCGGAGGCCAAGAAGAAAGCCTTGGCGTTCAACGCCAATTCTTCATCCTCTGAAAGTGATGAATCCGAGAACGAGATGGATTTGGGTGAAATGGCCCAAATGGTGCAGAAGTTCCAACGCTTCTTCCGCAAAGGTAAATTTCCCTCCAACAAACGTTTTGAGTCTACTAATGCTACTTCCTCTCTTTGTTATAAGTGTAATAAGCTAGGGCACATCAAGAGGGATTGCCCAATGCTAAACAACAAAGAAAAGTGGAAGCCACCAAAGTACCACAAGTCCAACAAGAACAAGAAAGACAAGAAGAAAGGACTCGTCGGTACCTTTGATGACTCAAGTGATGACTCATCAAGCGATTCCGATGATGAGAAGGGTGAGAGTGCCCACATGTGCATCATGGCACTTGAAGACCCACTCTCGGATGAGAGTGATTCCGATACGGATAACACCGAGGTAACAATGGATGAACTTCGCATAGCTAATGAAGAACTATTTGCTAAATACCAATCTTTAATGCTTAGATACTCTAGCTTAAAGAAATCAAAAGTTAGCAAGTCATCCATTCCTTGCATTATCAACAATGACACCATTGTTGATACGTTAACCCTTGAGAAAGCAAACTTAGCTTCTCAAAATGTCACATTGAGAGATGAGGTGAATTCCCTCAAATCTCAACTAGATCAAACATGTCGCATGGATAATAGTGATCTAGTTACACGCCACACACAATTGGGATTAGAGAATGATTCTCTTAAAACCCAAGTGCACGAGCTCAAAGCACGGGTGTCCACTTTGGATACCAACATTTCTTCTTTAAAGGAGAAATATGAGCTCATGTCCTCCCGTATTGTGAGATTCAATAAGGGACAAGGACAATTGGATGATTTGCTTGCAAATCAATTTCCGGCCACACATCGTGTTGGCCTTGGATTTGTAAAGGCAAATGCATCTAATGCTCGCACCTCCTATAGTGGTGTCACTATAGATTTTGTGAGGCCTTCCTCCGATGCATCCACAAGTGGTGTCAAAGACACTAAATGTAGCAATCCTACCAAGAATGTCACCACATCACCTTCTCTTCCTTTTGGCAAGAAACCCACTAAGGGTGGAAACCAAAAGCAAGGCCATACTTATATGTACACTAATACTCATCCACGTAGGAAATATCCTACTTCACAAGTGGATAATCATGACACATTTTATGCTCTGCACCCACGGACACGTACACAACCACACATGAGAAATACTCATGTACGTGCTCCCACACACCCATATGCTCATACGCATCATTCTTTCATGTATGCTAATTCTCCACATGTCATGCATGATCAATATGCTTCATATAATATGCATGTTTCCAAGAATACATATCATCCTGGAATGTACAATGCATATCCTCCACCACATCTTTATGCTAGAAATCATGTTCCTAAGAAGCACGCACCACATAGAAATCCAACACATATGCATGCAACTAGGAATAGGACTTCCAAGAAGTACACTATTTGGGGTCCTAAGAACACTAGTCTAAATGATAGGAATGCTTATGTTGATTACTACTTTCATGATGTAATTAGAAATAGTAACTATGTTAGGAAGCGGAAGTCCAATTGGACTTGGCTTCCAAAGGGCTAATCCCCTTGGACCCAACAAACATTGGGTACCATAAGCTTATGGTATATTATATAGGTACCCAAGAGAAAGAAGAAGAGCAATAAAAGTCTTATTAGCTCTAAAGGGAAAGGATGGATTCTTGATAGCGGTTGCTCCAAACACATGACAGGAGATCCCTCATTGCTCTCCGAAGTGATTAGCATCAAAGATGGTGCAACGGTCACTTTTGGAGGTAATCAAAAGGGAACCATCATTGGAGTAGGTATCGTTGGTAATCCTACCAAACCTCTAATTACTAATGTTTATCTTGTTAGTGGTTTATGTCACAACCTCATTTCCATAAGTCAACTTTGTGACAAAGGTTACAAGTTAACTTCGGAGAAGGATTGTGTACTATTGTTGATTGTGATTCAAATGTTTTATTTTCCGGTATTAGGCGTAAAAATATTTATTATTTAAGCTTGCGTAAAACCGTAGAACATTGCTTAGTTGCTAACACAAGTGAACAACTATTATGGCATCGTCGTTTTGGTCATCTTCACTTCAAGCACGTATATAAGTTAGCTAAGCATGATCTAGTCAAAGGTTTTCCTAAGATTGTTTTTAATAAGAAAAAATTTTGTGATTCATGTCAAAGAGGTAAACTAAGTAAATCTTCATTTAAGCTTAAAGAAGGGATTACTTCTAAGAGGCCCCTAGAACTTCTTCATCTAGATTTATTTGGGCCAACTAGAACCGCTTCTTTAGGTAATGCTCATTATGGACTAGTTGTCGTTGAGGACTTTTCTAGATTTACTTGGGTTTCATTCTTAACTAATAAGAATGAAGCTCATGAAGAGTTTACCAAATTTGCAAAGAAGATTCAGAATCTTTTAGGATCCACCATTATCACTATTCGTAGTGATCATGGAGGAGAATTTGAGAATGAGTCTTTTACTAAATTTTGTGATGACTCCGAGATAACTCATAAATTTTCCTTTCCTCGTGCACCACCACAAAATGGTGTTGTAGAAAGAAAGAATAGGACTCTTATTGAGTGTGCTCGCACTATGCTCCATGATAGTCATTTAGGACTACAACTTTGGGCAGAAGCGGTGCACACGGCATGCTATGTGCTCAATAGGATCCTAGTGAGACCCCGAACAAACAAAACTTGTTTTGAGTTGTTTTATGATAAAAAGACTCAAGTGAAATATTTTCGTGTCTTTGGTTCAAAATGTTTTATAAAGAACACATTTGGTAATTTAGACAAATTTGAGCCAAGATCCGATGAAGGAATTTTTGTTGGATATTCCACACATAGCAAAGCCTACCGGATATACAACAAAACTCTTCAACGATTGAGGAATCACTTCACGTATCTTTTTATGAAGATTTTGACTTTCCTCATGTTGATGACGATAATGTAGAGATTCTTTGTGACTCTCTTAATAATGTTAAGATTAATGATAATATTGTTGAGACTAACCCTTCTAACGAAGTTGTTGAAGTTGTTCCTAGTGATCCCGGTTTACCCAAAGCTTATCCAACCGTTCGCAACCATCCCCATAACCAAATTATTGGAGATATTGGTGTGGGTGTTCGAACGAGATCAAGAATTGAAGAATTCTCCCATTGCGCATTCGTCTCTACCATTGAGCCAAAGAACATTCAAAAAGCTTGTGAGGATAGCTCTTGGATAGTGGCAATGGAAGAAGAACTAGCGCAATTCGAGAGAAATGAAGTTTGGGAACTTTTACCTCTTCCAAGTGGTCACCAAGCTATTGGGACCAAATGGATCTTCAAGAACAAGACGGATGAAAACGAGGTAATCACACGGAACAAAGCAAGGTTAGTAGCTCAAGGCTACCGGCAAGAGGAAGGTATTGATTTTGAAGAATCCTTTGCCCCCGTAGCTAGATTAGAAGCTATTAGGTTGCTTTTATCTTTTGCATCCCATAAGAATTTTAAATTATTTCAAATGGATGGTAAAAGTGCATTTTAAATGGATTTGTAAATGAAAAAGTCTATGTTTCTCAACCTCCCGGTTTTATTCATGAGAAATTTCCAAACCATGTTTTCAAACTTAAGAAAGCGTTGTATGGATGAGACAAGCTCCTAGAGCTTGGTATGATCGCCTTAAGACCTTTCTTTTGAATTTAGGTTTTAAAATGGGAGAAGTTGATTCTACACTCTTCATTAAAGATTATGAAAATGACATTCTTTTGATTCAAGTTTATGTAGATGATATTATTTTTGGTTCTACTAACTTTAATCTTTGACAAGAATTTTCCAAGTCTATGAAGGATGAGTTTGAGATGAGCCACATGGGAGAGCTCACCTACTTCCTTGGATTGCAAATACGACAAATGGAGAATGGCACTTTCATACATCAGACAAAGTACACATGGGAGCTTATTAAGCGATTCGGGATGGAATCGTCTTCAAGCAAAAGGACTCCCATGAGTACTACTACTCATCTACACAAGGATGAAAGCGGAAAAGATGTAGACGTTCGTCTATATCGAGGTATGATCGGTAGCTTACTTTACTTAACCGCTAGTAGGCCCGATATCATGTTTTCTGTATGTATATGTGCTAGATATCAAGCAAGACCTAAGGAGTCACACTTGATTGCGGTTAAACGAATATTTCGTTATCTCAATCAATCCCTAGATTATGGGTTACTTTACCTTAAGTCTAGCACGTATGAGTTAATCTCATATAATGATGCTGACTTTGCCGGATGCAAGTCCGACAGGAAAAGTACTAGTGGCACATGCAATTTCTTAGGAAATTCCTTAGTTTCTTGTTTCTCTAAGAAACAGAATTCGGTGTCATTATCCACGACTGAAGCGGAATATATTGCCGCAGGTCTTGCATGTGCACAAGTTCTTTGGATGAGACACACTCTTAGTGACTATGGTGTCAATTGTGATACTTGCCCTATCATGGTTGATAACCAAAGTGCTATTTGTATTTTCAAGAATCCGGTACACCACTCCCGTACCAAACACATAGACGTGAGACACCATTTTGTAAATGATCATGTAGCTAAGAAGGACATCATCTTAGAGTACATTGAAACCCAAAAACAAATTGCCGATATCTTCACTAAACCTCTTAAAGAAGATTCATTTGTGAGGTTGCGTGGAGAATTGGGAATTATGGGTGAATCTGAAATCTAGAAGCTCAATTCTCATGCTATAACTCCTTATTGAGCTCATATTCTTGATTGTCTTTCTTCATGTGCGTTATTGTTTTATGAGATTAAGAAAGGCAATTGTGACTTATTTGATTTCATGAGTTTTCGAAGTTGATTGGAGTAATTTGTGTTTCAATGGATTTATTGTTTTCATAATGATTTTAAGATGTATTTGTGATTAGAGTACAGGTCATATGGTGAGTGTTCTTATTCTCTGGAATTCTATCTCACTTTGCATTTTTGGACCAGGACAGACGACTGTTTTTCTTTTGACAGTCGACTGCCCTACTCTATATCCTCTATATGAAAATTGATATCTTTCGCACAGCCGACTGATGGCTGTTTTACAGTCGACTGATAGCTTAACATGCGACTGCAATTTAGTTATCAGGCGACTGTACTGTCTGTCGAATTTTTTACAGTGTTCTCTGTTATGCTTGTGATCTGTATTAATTCTCGGCCAGCCGACTGTTGAGTATATGTCAGTCGACTGTCTAGTGGACATGCGACTGTATTATACTTGCCAGTCGACTGCCCATCACTCTGAGCTTTAATTTTATCACTTTATACAGTCGACTGACTTTTGTTCTCCAATCGACTGTCTCCTGCTGTGTCGGTTCATATGATTTGATCCGAGCCGTCGATTCCTTGATCCAACGGCTCAGATTGATTTTCCCTATTTTATATTCAGTCGACGTGATCACTCCCTACGTCGATTTTCTCTCTCCTCCGCTTCGACCGTTCAACTTCCCGCGCGTTTCTCTCTACAAAAACGATCGTTTTCGCTTCTTCAACTGTCGATCTTCTCCTAATCGTCGTTGTCGATCGTGTTCTACCGTTGTCTTTGATCTTCTTCTCTGCGATCGTCTGTATTCCCTCAGCTGGTTTGATTTCTCTCTCTTGATCTTCATTGTTTCCTTTTGTTGCCTTAGTTTCTCCTTCTCTTGTTTTCATGGCTCCTAAACCTAAGGAAAAAGAGAAGATCGCTTCTAAACAACCTAGGGCTCCTAAGAAACTCATTGCCAAGAGAAAGAAACCCTATAAAGCTCGAACCAAGCATGCCCAGTCACCCGTGCATTCATCTTCGCGGGGTTATTCTCCTTCTTCTTCGTCTAGCGATGCTCAGCCCTTGATTCATCGTCAGCGCAAGCCTACTGGTGTTCACATCAGTGAGCCTGCTGCTGAGATCCCTCATGTGTCTCCTTCTGTATCCAATTCGTCTGAAGAGACTCCTGCTGTACCCCCCTCTGATCCCCTGGTTCCCGCTTGCCGAGATGATCTTTGTCTGGCAAAGTTTCACTCTCTCCTAGGGATCAACCTACTTAGGGAGCGGTACATTGCTTTCCCCGCATTCACTGCTGAGAGACTCTCTGACATTCTTTCCACTACTCACCTAGCCGATCTTTTTCGCTTCTCTCAGAGCGAGTCCCCCAAAGTCTACCCATTTCTGGTGAAGCTCTTCTATGCGAACCGCGTTCGCGGTGAGTATTCGACTACCGGCATTCTTGATACTGTCGTCCAGGGCACCCACATTCAGATCACTTCCTCTCTCTTAGAGACTATTCTTAGGATTCCTTCTGTCGGTTCCCTCCCCACTGATATCAGCTTTTCTGAGATTAACGATCTTAACCAGTCTGTTCTCCGGGATATGTTTCGAGAGGTTCCTTTAGCTCTTGATTCGGGTGTCAGATCATCCATATTCTATGCACGGGGTTGGGCTGTTCACCTAGTGGTGAAGTCCAACATTCTGCCGAGATATGGATCGTCTGACCAGCCGTCTCAGGATATACTAAAGTATATGTATGCTATTTTCTCTGGCATGCCCGTGAACTGGGCCGGTGTCCTCCTTGACAGGATGGACAAGGTTGAGTTCACGTCCTCCTCGTCTCACATTCCCTTTGGTGGTCTTTTGACTCGTGTCTTCCGTCACTTTGGTATTGACCTGACTCGTTACGAGCCAATGCCCTTCGGCCCTCTCCTCGATGCTTCTGCGAAGTAGAAGTCCTCTTCGGCTCTGCAGACTGCCCCGAAGAAGAGGAAGACTACTTCAGCTCCATCCTCATCCACTGTGCCACCTGCTGATTTGCCTTCATCATCATCTTCTCCACCATCACATGATACTCTTTTGGCGATGGTCTCTGGTATCTACAGGCTGCTGTCTCTCTCTCTCTCCTCCATCAGGGAATTCCCTTCCCTGAGGATTTGAGACAGTATCTTCCTCAGCCTCATGTGCCTCCTCAGCCTTCTGGAGTCGTTGAGCCTCTTGGTGTTGCTTCTACACAGGATGCTGCTGCTGCTGCTTCTGTTGCTCCTTCTGACCCTCCTCCAGAGGACACTCCTGCTACTTCAGAGCCTGCTTCCTTGTCCGCAGCCCCTGGAGACGCTCACCCTTAGATCGACGTTATTGAGTGATGTTATTTTGAGTGATGATATATGTTTTGTCTGTGTATGATGGATGATGTTGTCTGCGACACTTTTAGATTTGTATGCTGATATACTTTGATGTCGTCATGATGATGTATTTTTTTTGCTCATGATGTATCTTTTTGGGATGGCCATGTTGATGACCATCCGTTGATGTACTCAGCTGCTTTATATCTATATATATATGACGTTGCATCACTCTCTTGTGTCACACTATGCTATATTGATTAAATTCTGTGTGATGTATGATATGTTGTCTCTATGTATGCTTCACTCTTCTTGATGTGCTTTTGAGACAATACACGGATTTGATATTGGTTAATTCATGCTCTTTCGTTGATGTGATGAATTTGTGAAAATTATTTTCATTTCGAAAATCTAAAATGTTGATATTAGATTTCAATTCCATTACTCACATGTGTATATGATGAGATTTTATGAGTTTTTGATTCGATATATCTTTATACTCCTTGATTGTTGTTAGTTCGTATTTTAGCACTATTATTGTTGTTGTTATTTGCTCCCACCTTTTTGGATAATGCCATAGGGGGAGAGAAATAAACATACAAGATTCATAATGGACGTGCTAAGTATGTTCTAAAGCTTGAATCTAAGATTTTCGTTGCCTTAGATTCAGGGGGAGTAAGATTACAATGAATAGGGATTTCATTTCCTAGATTTCTTGAATTAAATTCATTCATATCTCACTCATTTGCTTCAATTGTTATGTAGATGCTCTAATATTTGTTGACTAACTTGATTGGCATCTATGTAGGGGGAGTAAGTTTTCATTACGCATAATTATTTATCTTTTTGTTTATGTTTGTTTGTCATCATCAAAAAGGGGGAGAATGTTGAGTATTGGATTTCTCCCTTCTTGGTGTTAATGATGAGCAAACATAAATACTTGTGACTAATCCCCTATTTTGCAGTTAATCCATTGCCTAAGCTTACTATGAAGATCAACTAGCAATGGATGACTCACAAACGTGATTGAAGGCAAATGATATGAATTGGATGATCGTAGATTGATGATTGAAGCTCCGTAAAGGCTTCAAGCTCATACGATGGAAAGAAGAGATTATTCGTCAATGTAATTTTTCTTTTATCTCTTCTAGTATATAGCTTAGAAGTAGAACTTTGATGGAGCACTCACACACATCTACTTTCGGTCATAGGACATCTCTAGACCTTTGTCCTTTGATCTCAATTCAATTCTCTTTTTGTTTGTGCTAGGATTGTTCATAACAGCCGACTGCTAAACAGTTTACAGTCGCCTGTCTCAAAAATAGTCGACTGTGTTTTGTTCTACAGTCGTCTGTTATGCACTGACTATTACAATGCAGTTTTGGGCCTTCTCTAATTATTTCGCACAGGCTACTGTTGAACGATTCACATGCACATGTCCTTGTGTCAGTCGACTGTGTGTTGTACATCAGCCGCCTGTCTCTCCTTGCCCAAACTATGTTTTGATCTCACTTCTACGGCCAGTCGACTTATGTTGTATATACAGTTGACTGTCTATTAGATCAGTCGACTGTCTATGCTGCAACAGTCGCATGTCTGTAAATCAATTCTTTGTTCAGCTCTCTGGAAATTTATCATGTTTGTGACAGTCGTCTGTTTAAGGTTATACAGTCGCCTGTTCTGATTAACAGTCGACTGTGTTCCTTGCATCAGTCGTCTATCCTGAATCTTGTGAGATTTCCAGTATTTGTCTAACTTACTCATCTCTCGGCCAGTCGCCTATCGAAGAATGTACAGTCGCCTGTTGGTTTAACAGACGACTGTCTTTGCTTCATCAGTCGACTGTCCACGTGGTAAGTTACCGTTATGAATTCTCACCTACCCTTGTTGACTGTGCAACAGTCGACTGTGGATTGTTCAACAGTCGACTGTCGCGAGTTCAGATTTATCCGTTGAGATTTTTCTCACGGATTTCGATTGGGTTTTTGCCTAAACTGTTTTGTGGATTTGAGAAAGTTATAAATAGAGCTTCTACTGTTTCATTGGAAGGTTACTCATTCATTGCAAAATCCTTCAAGCTTTCATTTACAAAGATCAAAGCTTTCAAATCCAAAGCCCTAAGTATTTCCATATCTTGTTCTCTTGCTCTCCAACCTAGAACCAAAGATTAATCTTCTAGGCAATTGGTGCAGTCAAGAGAAAGGGCTTTTCTCCTCTCTTCCAAGAGAGTTCTTCAACACACATCATACTTCTCCTTCAAGTTCTACTTCAAGGCATAGGTGATTGTAAGTGTTGCTTTCAGATTTCATAACTTCTTTATTTGAATTGTGCTCTCGGTTGTGAGAGTGGTTTTTGCTTGCTCCCTGGTTGTGGAAGTCAAGGACATCGATTGTATTCGATTGCACTTGTAGGGTTGCTACAAGTAGGTTTTAAGGAAACCTCAAGTTAGGGTTCTAACTTGAGTATCCGGTGGTATCCGGGTGGTAGGGACGTAGGATTACCGGGAACAAGTCGGGAGTTGACTTGGGTAATCCGAACCCTTGAAACATATCTGCATTTGCGTGTGTTTCTCTTTGGGTTGTTTTTCTATACCACACTAATTATTGGATTGCATTTTATTTGGCGTAAATTCCTTTTAAATTTGCATAAACACTATTCAACCCCCCTTCTAGTGTTTTCCCCATAGACATGGTCCTTACAGTGTGATTTGACAATCTTCTAGTTGTCAGTGAATTTGTCTGGCAAGAGATGGACCGTGTTTTGGATATGGAGAATCTTCAGGACCTCCTCCTCACACTGGCTTGTGGATGGATCAAAGTGACTTAGTGTCTTTGTATTCCAAGTGATACTCTCTGAAGCTTCAGGCTTCTTGGTTTGTAATCCTAGTTTTGGAAATGATGTTTCATCAAATTCACAGTCTTCTAGACGTGCCTTAAAAACGTTTTCCATAAGGGGTTCTAGGAATCTTATTATGGAGGGCGTGTCAAACCCAACATAAATGTCTAGACGACGTTGTGGACCCATCTTTGTCCTTTGTGGTGGTGTTATGGCGACGTATACTGCACAACCAGATATTCTCAAGTGTGAGACAATTGGTGGAGCTCCAAGTGCTAATTGCATTGGAGAATATGAATGACCTCCAGAAGGTCTTAATTATATTAAGGAGGCATCATGCAATATTTCATGACCTCATGCATTCACTGGTAACTGGGATTGAAGTAATAGTGGACGAACAATCCATTGCAGTCACTTAAATAGATATTCTGGTTTTGGGTGTGAACATGCGCTACAGGATGTTCGAATTCAATGTCATGTGCTTGGCAATAGTCTAGAAAGACTTGTGATGTAAACTCCCCCGCATTGTCTAGACGAAGTTTCTTTATCTGGTAGTCAGGGAAGTGGGCCTGCAACCAGATTATCTGAGCTAAAAGCTTAGACAATGCTAAGTTACGGGTGGACAGTAGACACACATTGTGACCACTTAGTAGATGCGTCTATCAGGACCATAAAGTACCAGAAGGGACCACTTGATGGGTGTATAAGCCCACAAATGTCTCCATGGATTCTCTCCAGAAAGCTTGGAGACTCCAAGTCCACTTTAAGTGGAGAGGGTCTCGTAATAAGTTTACCCTTGTAACATGGTGGACAAGGGAATTTACCTTTTTGAAGAATCTTCAGGTTCTTCAAATTTATACCCCTTGATCTTTTAATGATGTGGTACATCATAACAGATCCAGGGTGTCCCAGTCTACTATGCCAGAGTTGGAATTCTAGTGTTTGGTGGCACCGCAGGTGCTTCGTTAATAATGCTTCTGGAGAGTGAATTCTTGTTTGGTAGAGTCCCGTGGGGAGTCCCTTGAAACTTTCAACAATGGTTTTTCTACCATTTGCAAGATACATTACGTTCAAGTATTCCTTTTTATTATCCTCGACCGTCTCTAAGTGATACCTGTTTAAACGGATATCTTTAAAGCTTAGGAGGTTTCGGATTGATTTTGGTGAGTATAACGCATCTCTAATTTTGATGAGTGTGTTATTGGATAGCAATATGATTGCTTCTCCCTGATCCTTCTATTATATCAGCAGGTTCTGAGATTGTTCTCAATGGAGCAGAATAGCTATTAATCTCGTAAAGTAGTCTGTATTTTGAAGGATTGAGTGTGTTGATGCATTGTCCACTAGGCATATGGATTTCATATCTATATAAAAAACATTCAAGCAATAAATAATATGAAAAGAAAGGGGAGATATTTTCATTTATATTAAGATGCTGAATAACGAGAGTAGTTTGACATCAAGGAAGATACATTGCAGGAAAGGAAGATATATTGCTAGAAAATAAAATTGTTTATAGTCCAAGACTAAAGAGTGTCGTCTCCCATGAAATCTTCTGGATTCCATGTAGTCTCTGGTAACGCTGCGCTTTCTATCAGGTTTATCTCAGCGTGAGGCTTGAGACTTGCCTGGTAGAGGTCCTGTGGGTGTTTGGGAGCACGGCAGATTCTGGACCAATGTCCAGTCAGTCCGCATTTAGAGCACTTATCCTTCTAGTCTTTCTTGAGAGTACCACCTTTGTTGGGCGTCCACTTTTACTGCTTGGCCGCGAACTTCTGCTTCTGGGGAGGAACTTGAGGAATGGAATTTTTCCGATGCTTCTGTTCTTTCCATTTCTGGAACTTAGCCTTATTATCCATCTTCTTCTTCTGGGAAGACTGAAAATGCGCCTCTGCAGGAGGTGGAGGTGGAGTGGAGCCAGGAGGGCACAGGTTGTGAGTGGTAACCAACAAATCTATGTTCTGTTCAGCCATTAGGATGCATGAGAGCAGATCAGAGTACTTGGTGAACTTCCTTTCACGGTACTGTTGCATGAGGATCATGTTCTTCTTGTGAAAAGACGTGAATGTCTTCTCTAGCAACATTTTCACAGTCACATTCTCACCACACAACTCAAGCGTGAGGTGATTTGGAATAATGCTGAGTTGTATTCCGCTATGGATTTGTAATCCTGTATAAGGAGGTGAGTCTACTCGTACTGTGCACGAGGGAGTATGACATCCCTTTGATGTATGTACCTCTCCTCAAGTGCATCCCACAGTTCATAAGGATCATCTACAGTAAGATACTCGTCCTTCAGGGTCGATCTAAATGTTTCCTGATGTAAATAATGGCTTTCGCCTTAAGTATATCGGAAACTTCTTCTGCATTAGGGGCTTCTTTAGAAGCATCCTTTTCAGCTGTGGCAGCACTTGTTGCCTTTTCAGTGGGTGTTAGGCTGAACCCATGAGAATGCATGTGGAACTTCAGGTCTAACTGCCAACTCAAGTAGTTCGACCCATCGGTTCAGGACCGAAAAATCGACATTCGCAAGTCTGGCCATTTAAACAATCTAGCAACATAAACAAAAGATAGCACGAATTATTTAGCTATTTAAAGTAAACATCTACACATGCAATCTTGCAACATTTTAAATAGCATGAATTATTTAAAAATAAACATCCACGCATGCATTTTCATTTTAACATTAAAATAGCATGAGTTATTTAACTATTTAAGGTAAACATCCACACATTTAATGTATAGGCAATGAAAATAAATTAGAACTATGGGGATCAGCCAGCCGACACCAACAGAAAAAGAAAGTCCGAAATTACATCCCATTAATTAAAAAGTGCATAAAAATAAAGACAACTCGGGAACTTCTGAGAGAAGCCCCTTTTTCTTTATGCTAGCACCTTCAGCTCCTAGGAGTGGTCCTTCAGCTTCTTTTACATATATAACCTCACTTACAAATTTCTCTCAAAAAGAAAAATTGCAGAAAAGTAAAAATGTCGGAAACCTGGCTGATCCTTAAAATCATAGTCTAATAGCACATCCATGCAGATTTGATATAAAATATACAACCACGCAGAGAATTATATTACATGCATATAAAGATTAATAAATAGTCTAATAAGAAAGTGACGTGCTAAAAATGATTTTGAAAACTTTTAATTTTGATCCATTTTATTTATATTTATCTTTCTGCTTAACCCTATCACAAAATTAAAATTTCTTTAATTATTGGGCTTTTGAAGCCAAAATAAAAGGAAAATTATGTGTCAGTGGGCTAATTTTCAGGCTTTTGGGCCATGAAAACAACCCAATAGGGTTGATTGGGCCTCACCTAAAATTTGGCCTGTTAAGGGCTAGGGTTTCGAAAAACCCTAGGGGGCCCGCGGCCGCCGCCGTGGCTTGTTTGCCGCCGGTGGCGCTGGAAAAGCACCGCCATCGTGCTCTTCGGGCGTGCAGTATATGGATCAAGGGGGATTAAACGGATTGTTAAGACATTCAGATCTTAAAACGATTTTTTTGTTTATAGACATGCAGATTTAAATAAAAATACGATTTTTACCGTGTTTTCAAACTATTTGATCTTAAAACATGCAGCTCTGCTGGAAAAGCAAGTTTAGATCTAAAATTTTTGAGGATTTACCTCTAGATTCGACAAGGGAATCTAGACGACGGTTGAAGACGGATGCCCTTTTTGCTCCCCGTTGAGAAGAATACGATCTTCTTAAAACTGAGCGTTTGATGGATCTCCTTCCTTAAGCGCCGTCGCCTTTTCCTACGAGGGTGATCGTGCTGATAACGTGTTGTGAAGAGAAAAGTAGAGTAATAGGTGTAAGGTGTTAAGAGCCCCCTACCCTTATATATAGCTTTTAATGGTGGGCCAGATACCCAATGGGCCTCATGGGCCTATTCATAACAATCTTCAATTAACCGTATAAAACAGCGCTGAGCTCAGATAAATCTGCAAAAATGTATGTTGGAACCAGGAGATCGCCCGTTTCAACTGAAAAATAAGAGAAGACAAAAATTAGGCTATAAAAATCATATCATTTAATAAAAAGATGCATAACTTTCATAAATGTAAAAAATAACCCCGAGCTCATAAAAATCCGCAAAACTGTCCATTAGAACTGGAGATCGCCATCTTCAACTGAAAATAAGACAAGACAAACTTATGCTATAAAAATCACATCATTTAATAAAAAGAGCCATATCTTCCATAAAAAGTAGAAAATAGCTCGAATCTCAGAAAAATCGGCAAAAATACCTGCTGGAACCGGGAGATCTACATCTTCAACTGAAAAAAGAGAAGACAAAATTAGTCCAAAAATCAAATCCTTTACTAAAAAGATGCATATCTTTCATCAAATGAAGAAAATAGCCCGGAGCTCTGAAAATACCTAAAAATGTCCATTAAAACCGGGAGTTCGTCATCTTCTACTGAAAAAAGAGAAGACAAAATTAGGCAAAAAAATCAAATAATTTAATAAAAACATCCATATCTTACAGAAAGTGTAGAAAAATAGTTCCAAGCTAAGAAAAGTCAACAAAAGTATTCGTTGGAACCAGTAGATCGCCACATTTAACTGAAAAAAAAATTAGGGAAGCAAAATGTAGGTTATAAAAATCATCTCATTTAATAAAAAGATACATATCTTCCATAAAATATAGAAAATAGCACCGACCTAAAAAAATCCGCAAAAATATCAGTTGGAACAGGGAGATCGCCATCTTCAAATGAAAAATAAGAGATGGAAAAATTAGGCCAAAAATAAATTCATTTAATAAAAAGATCCATATCTTTTAGAAAATTTAGAAAATAGCACCGAGGTCAGAATAATCTGCAAATATATCCGTTGGAACCGTGAGATTGCCATCTTCAACAGAAAAAAATAAGAGAAGACAAAATTAGGCCAAAAAATCATATTATTTAATAAAAAGATCCATAACTTCCCGAAAATGTAGAAAATAGCCCCGAACACAGAAAAATCCGCAAAAATGTCTATTGTAATCGAGAGATCGCCATCTTCAATTGAAAAATAAGAGAAGATAAAATTAGGCTATAAAATAATATCATTTAATATAAATATTCATATCTTATAGAAATGTAGAAAATAGCCCAAGCTTAAAAAATCCGCACAAATGTAAATTGGAACCGGGAGATCGCCACCTTCAACTGAAAAAAGAGGAGATGAAATTAGGCCAAAAAATCATATCATTTAATAAAAATATCCATATTTTCCAGAAAAGGTAGAAAAATAGCCTCAAGCTAAGAAAAATCCGCAAAAATGTTTGTTGGAACGGGCAGATCACCATCCTCAACTGAAAAATAAGAGAAGACAAATGTAGGTTATAAAATCATAGCATTTAGTAAAAAGATCCTTATCTTTCATAAAATTTAGAAATTAGCACCTAGCTCATAAAAATCTACAAAAATGTCTGTTGGAACCGGGAGATCGCCATCTTCAACTAAAAATAAGAGAAGACAAAATTAGGCCTAAAATCATATCATTTAATAAAACGATCCATATATTCCAGAAAATTTAGAAAATAGCCCTAAGGTCAGAATAATCGCAAAATACCAGTTGGAACCGAGTGATCGCCATCTTTAACCGAAAAATAAGAGAAGACAAAATTAGGCCAAAAAATCATATCATTTAATAAAAAGATCCATAAATTACCGAAAATATAGAAAAATTGACCAGAGGTCAGAAAAATCCGCAAAATGTCCCTTGGAATTGGGAGATCCCTATCTTCAACTTAAAAGTAAGAGAAGACAAAATTAGGTTATAAAAATCATATCATTTAATATAAAGATTCAAATCATACAGAAAATGCATAAAATAGGCAGGAGCTCAAACAAATCCGCACAAATGTCCATTGGAATCGGGAGATAGCCATCTTCAACTTTAAAAAATAGAATACAAAATTAGGCCTGAAAACCATATCATTTCATAAAAAGATACATATCTTCCAGAAAAATAGCATCAAGCTAAGAAAATCAACAAAAATGTCCGGTGGAACCGGGAGATTGCCATTTTAACTGAAAAAAATAAGAGAAGACAAACGTAGGCTATAAAAATGATATCATTTAATAAAAAGTTATATATCTTACATATAATGTAGAAAATAGCTTTAAAAATCAGCAAAAATGTTCGTTGGAATCGAGAGATCGCCATCTTAAACTGAAAATATAAGAATAGACAAAATTAGGAAATAAAAATCATATCATTTAATATAAATATCCATATCTTATAGAAAATGTATAAAATAGCCGGGAGCATAGAAAAATCCGCAAAAATATTTGTTGGAACGGGAGATCGCCATCTTCATCTGAAAAATAATGGAAAACAAAATTAGGCCCAAAAATCGTATTATTTAATAAAAATATCTGTATCTTCCAGAAAATGTTGAAAATAGGCTCGAGGTCAGAAAATTCCGCAAAAATGTCAGTTAGAACCGGGAGATCGCCATCTTCAATGAAAAATAAGAGAAGACAAACTTAAGCTATAAAAATCATATCATTTAATAAAAAGATTCATATCTTCAATTGTCTTTAGAAAATTGTGCCGAGCTCAGAAAAATCCACAAATCTGTCCATTGTCACCGGGAGATCGCCATCTTCAACTGAAAAATATGAGAAGATAAACTTCGGCTATAAAAATCAGATCATTTAAGAAAAAAACCATATCTTTCATAAAATGAAGAAAATAGCTCAGAGCTCAGTAAAATCCGCAAAAATGTCTGTTGGAACCGGGAGATTGCCATCTTCTACTTAAAAATAAGAGAACAAAATTAGGC